>OV049926.1:98883429-98951267 GCA_920104205.1 Eupeodes latifasciatus | reverse complement strand
ACGACCTACTAACATCATTGGAAGCACATCATTGGAAGGTTTCAGGGTGATTGCCTATGCTGACGACGTTGCAATATCTGTATCTGGGAAACACCCCCAAGTTCTCTCGGAACTCCTACAAAATGCCTTAAATAGGCTAACAAAATGGGCTAAGTAATGTGGCTTGGACGTCAATCCACATAAAACAGAACTAGTACTCTTTTCGAGAAGGTACAAAATTCCTCAGATTAGCCCACCCAAGATTAAAGGAATACCATTAAGCTTTTCCGACCAAGCTAAATATTTAGGCCTCATTTTAGACAAAAAACTAAATTGGAAGGCAAATATTGATGAAAGAGTAAAAAAGGCTACTGTAGCGCTTTTTACTTGTAAAAAGGCCATAGGATCAAAATGGGGCTTCTCCCCAAAAATAACCCACTGGCTATACACTTCGGTAATCAGACCGATACTCATTTATGGAGCTGTCGTATGGTGGACCGCACTGGACAAGGTGGTAAATCTGAATAAGCTCATCAAAGTCCAGCGGTCAGCAGGTATGTGCATCACAGGAGCACTTCGCTCAACACCAACCGCAGCCCTGGAAGTGCTTTTAAACCTAACACCTCTTGACATCTTCTCCAAAATGGTGGCAACCAACTCATGTGTGAGGCTTAGAGCCACCTCTCAATGGAACAGTAACAATACTGGATATACTACTATTCTAGACAATTTTAGATCTATCCCAGATCGCTTAGACTATACCAACCCAAAAATGGTATTCGGTAAAAGCTTCCATGTGTCCATCCCTTCAAGATCCTCCTGGGAAGAAGAGAGACCCCTGGAAGACAATGCGGTACACTTCTATACAGACGGTTCAAAGACCGATTACGGAGTTGGAAGTGGTATCTATTCGGAACAACTGAATCTCAGTCTATCATACAGACTTCCCAATCAATGTAGTGTATTCCAGGCAGAAGTAATGGCGATTAAAGAGGCACTATCCTGGCTCAAAGAAAACGTTATATCTTGCAAGGATATACGAATCTTCTCGGACAACCAAGCCGCTCTTAAATCTCTCGCGTCTGTCTCCACAAACTATCAATTAGTCCACGATTGCCGATCATCTCTGAATGAGATGACGGAACAATTTAATATTCACCTCATTTGGGTGCCGGGCCACAGAGACATTCCGGGATGGTCACAGAGTACCACCTGCCTAGCAACCAAGCAAATATGGCCAAGCATAGACTTAAAACGGTCAAAAGGCTTGATATCCCTGCGCAGACAAAATATAAGCTCTACAATTGGAGTAATAACAGGACACTGCCTCATAGGAAGACATGCTCTGAGGCTAGGGGTCTACACAAATGACTTCTGTAGAAGCTGCATGGACGAGGAGGAAGAGGAAACAGTCTAACACCTTCTATGTACATGCCCAGCACTCTCCATTAGAAGGAATAACTTTCTCGGTAATCCCTTCTTCGATAATACCAGTGAACTGGCAACGATTGACATAAAATGTCTCTTTAACTTTATTAAAAGTACAAAATGGTTTGTTTAAGTTCATTACTTTCCCATGAGTAACCTCGTTAGTGGTATCACAATGGACCCTTGAGGTCTAAGCGAGTCAATGACATCTGGACAGCCACTCCAACCTAACCTAACCTAACCTATGCATTGGCCGAAGATGTTGGAAACTCTAAAGAATTATATCATTTAAAATATTCCTGTTTGGATCACTCGTAGGTTCGGTTAGGTTAGGTGATAAGGGGTGTGCACAGCATGAAGCTGTTGCGTACACGGGGGCCTACTGGTCCATTGTGATCCCCTGTAAAAAGTAAAAGTTAGCATCGATGCTCCTCAATTTTGCCGATTAACGTAGACTGGCTCGTTAACGAAACAGCCTGTGCTATCTATAAATTTCCTCATGTTTGCCATTGAAACCTGTGCTAGATCATCCAGTTCTCCAACAAACCTGTTTCCGAAATGACGGAGTCGGCTGCTTTGGAGGTTCGGACAGTCATAGAGCAGGTGTTTAATGGTTTCTATTTCCTCCTCATCCTGACAGCTCCTACAAAAATCGGGTGCAAATGCCCCTATCCTGTTAGCCATTGTGCCAATGGCGCAATGACCTGTTAGTACACCTATCAAGATTTTAATGTTCTTTTTACTCAGCGATAGAATATACCGAGTTTCCTTTTCATTTGTGTTAGGCCATAAACTTCTAGAGATTACGCAATCGTCCCTGGATTTCCAGGAGTTATTGATTTCCTCTTTTAGGTTAGGTTGAGGGGCTGACAGTTGATGCCTTTACTGTCACACTTAGATCAACACAGATCCATTGTGATACCCATGAGTATTGCTACTCAAGCTAATAAGAAAAACCTATGTGTTCAGTGAGTCAAGCCATTTAGAGGCTTTGACGAAGTTCAGAATGTTAGTACCTGGCGTACTAGAGAGTTCTTTTAAATCCCCGAAGAAATAGTTGCCAAGCAGTTTCTTCCTTTGATGGGAGAGTGCGGGACAATGACACAGAAAGTGCGAAGTATCTTCATGCACCTCCTCATCACCGCATCCTCTGCATAGATCATCTGAACTGATTCTCATCTTTTTCATATGATAACCTAACAGATTATGTCCGGTGATTATGCTTACAAGAGATCGAAGTGATCCCTTTTGTAGCTGCATAATTCTTTCCGTTCTTTGTTTGTTAAAACAGGGCCAGATCTTTCTTGTAGTGCCGCAGGTGTCAAGAAGGTTCCACCTTTCATCGGCCTTAATTGTTATTCTTTTTGAGATTTCCTGTTTTAAATAACAGGTAGGGATGCTAACTAGCTGAGCTTGGCTTACGTCAAGCATTGACCCTAATCTTGCTAATTCATCGGCTTTCTCGTTGCCTACTATATCGCTGTGGCCTGGGACCCAGCAGAGTCTAATGTTGTGCTGTGCGCCAAGAACCTTAAGCTCTTCGCGGCAGCATGAAACAAGCTTCGATTTTACCTCAGTTGCAGTAATCGCTTTTATTGCCGCTTGGCTATCAATGTAAAAGGTGATATCAGCTCGTGGTATCGCCATCATTGATACCTTTTTAGCAGCTGTTGTCACTGCCAGGACCTCCGCTTGGAAGACGCTGCTGTGGTTTGGAAGCCTAAGCGAGGCGGTCAACTTGAGAGATTCAGAATAGAAGCCTGCCCCTACACCAGTGTCCGTTTTAGAGCCATCAGTATAGATAGCTATTGACGACTCACTGGAGTATGGTATATTATCTATCCATTCCTCTCTGCTTGGGATGGCAGCTTGGAATGGTTTGTGAAAATCAAGTACGGGTATTTTATAGTCTGCTGTATTACTATGACCCATAATTTTATGAAGGATCTGGGCGTGTCCTATGGAACTGTTTATCCAGACTTTAGTTTGACTAAGTCTCAGGGCACTTTTGGCCGCAGATTCTTGAACAAAGAGGTCTAGGGGAATTGAATTGAGTATAACTTCCAGTCCCGCAGTTGGAGTGGATCCCATTGCTCCCGTAATGCCAGTGCACGCAAGTCTTTGAACTTTTGTCAAAGTTTTCAGGTTCGTGCTCTTTTCTAAAGCTTTCCACCATACCAAATTACCATAGGTTAGTATTGGTCTAATTATTGCCGAATACATCCATCTGATAATTTTAGGGTTTGGTCCCCAGGTTTTCCCGAAAATTCTATTGCAGGAGTAAAAGGCAATCGATGCCTTTTTGAATCTATCTTTAGTGTTCAGACCCCAGTTTAGTTTTTTATCTAAGATCACACCGAGGTACTTTGCGTGGTCGGAGATTATAAGAGGGCAGCCTTCGATTGAAGGAATTTTAAAATCAGGTATTTTACGCTTGTTAGTAAATAGCACTAGTTCTGTTTTAGCTGGATTAACTGTCAGCCCACAGTTCCTAGTCCATTTGCTTACCAACGAGAGGGCGTATTCGGTTTGTTCACTGATAGTGGGTAGGAACTTGCCAGTCGCTAGCAATGCAAGATCATCAGCGTAGGCTATTATCTTTACTCCACTTGATTTCAATTTAGAGAGTATACCGTTCATGACAAGAACCCAAAGTAGCGGTGAGAGAACTCCACCCTGAGGGGTGCCTCTGGATGTGGTTACTCTCACCCTTTCTTCCGCTAGCTCAGAGTTAATTTGTCTCTTTCGGAGCATACTCATTATCCACTGTGTTATTACTTTTTCGACTTTGTGGTCGTCCAAGGCTTGCTTCACTGTTTCGTTCTTCACGTTATTGAAGGCTCCCTCAATATCCAAGAACGTTGCAAGGGTGTATTCCTTGTCATTCAGTGATTTTTCTATGACGCTGACAACATTGTGCAATGCTGTTTCAACGCTTTTTCCTTTAATTTCCTCTTTTAGTTTAAGGTCTATCTTCCTCTTGAGTACCCCATTCGGGACGAGTGGTCCCCTAACTGAATGGTCGCTACTACTTGTGTCTGCTTCTGACCCTTTCCTGGCTAGTTCATCTACTATATCATTCCCTTCTATATTGCTATGTCCAGGAACCCAGCAGAGCTTTACCTGGTTAGTGTGGCAGATTTTACTTAATTCCTTCCTACAGTTTAAAACTGCTTTTGATCTTATGGTCTCACTGGCTAAGGCTTTGATAGCAGCCTGGCTGTCCACGAAAAAAGTAATCTCCGAAGAGCTTAGCTTTTCGTGATGTGCCAATTCAGCTGCTTTTCCAATGGAAAAGATCTCGGCCTGAAAGACACAACAGTCAGCTGGGAGTTTATATGACGCTCTGATGTTGAGAGATTGGCAAAACACTCCAGCACCTGTTCCTGATTCCATTTTTGAATTGTCAGTGTAGAAAGGGATACCCTGTTTACTTATAAGTGAATTAGGATCCCAACCCTGTCTTTCTGGTATAAAAATAGAAAATTTCCTATCGAAATCTAATAAAGGGGGGGTGTAATTGGTGGTCTCCATCAGTCCTGGAATCGTGTCATATCTTTGTAAGATTGACCCGTGTCCATAAGTGCTGTGCCTCCAAAAACTCAGTTCTCTTAAACGAATTGCAGTTTTGGCTGCCGTGCACCTTATGAACTCATCCAGAGCCGGGAGGTCCAAGATCATTTCCAACCTAGCTTGTGGTGTGGATCTTTGAGCCCCTGTTATTCCTATACAGGCTAGTCTCTGTACCTTATTCAGGTTCTTGAGATAGCTTGATTTTTCCACCGCCTTCCACCATACAATAGAGCCATAGGTAAGAATGGGTATGACAATCGCTGTGTACATCCATTGGATGACTTGCGGTCGCATACCCCAACGTACGCCGAAGGTCTTTTTGCATGTGTAGAATGCACATAGTGCTTTTTTTATTCTCTCCTCAGTATTACGCTTTCATGTAAGCTTGGAGTCGAGGATTACTCCTAGAAATTTAGCTTCCTTAGAAAGTTTTAGAGGAATACCATTTAGTTTGGGAGGGTTGAAGCCCTCCAGTTTCCGTTTCTTCGTGAACAAAACTAGCTCTGTCTTGGTGGGGTTGACCCCGAGACCGTTCTTAGTTGCCCAAGAAGATAAATCCTTTAATGCATTTTCCATAATGTTTTCGATGATGGTAAGAAACTTGCCTGATACCAAAACCACTATGTCATCTGCATATGCTACGATTTTAATGCCCTGATCTTTGAACTTTGTGAGAATTTTGTTGACTACGAGGATCCAGAGCAGGGGTGAGATGACTCCTCCCTGTGGTGTGCCTCTAGTAACTGTTTTCTCGGTAGTGCTCACTCCTATTTGAGAGTTGATAATTCTGCCATTTAACATGGTGAAGATCCAATCGACAATGACAGATTCAACTCCAACTTCAACTGAGGCAGTTTTGATCAATCCCGTTTTAACGTTATTAAACGCACCCTCGATATCAAGAAATGCTGCCAGGGTATATTCTTTATGTTCAAGACTTTTCTCAATATGTGAAACTACTTCATGCAGAGCAAGTCTCCACTGATTTACCTTTAAGGTAAGCGTGTTGGTAGTTGCACAAATTGTTTTCGTTGAGAAGTTCTCTAACATGTAGATCAATTATCCTCTCTAGTGTCTTAAGGGGAAACGAAGAGAGACTTATTGGTCTATAATCCTGAGCGGTCGAGTGAGTCGGTTTCCCTGCTTTTGGGATAAAGACTACCTTGACCTTTTTCCAGCTATTAGGGACGTATCTAAGTTTGATACAACTTATGAAGATTACCCTAAGCCAAGGAGAGCATTTTGAAGAAGAGCTGGAAAAATCTCGTCTGGTCCCGCTGATTTATAGGGTTTGAACGAGTTTATTGCCCAGATAATCTTCTGCTTAGTAATAACCTGATTTAGTTCTAAATTCGATTCCGTGTGAGTAAAATCCAGCGTGTTCGATTGCAAGCAATCAGAACTTTCTGGGTTTTTACAACCGGGGAAATGAGTTTCCATGAAGAGTTCAAGCGTTTCCAGGCTCGAATTCGACCATGATCCATCAGGGTGTTTTATGTACCCCGGGATCGTGGGATTAAGGGCCAGGGTTCTACGGTACCTCGCCGCCTCGCTTCTTTTTTCAATGGATTCACAATGTTTAGCCCACGAATCCTTTTTGGCCTTCCTTAACTCTTTGGTGTAAATGTTAAGTGCGGCTCTATAAGACTTTAAGTCCTCTTCTAATTTACTCAGTTTAGCTTTATTGAAAAGTTTTCTAACCTCTGTTCTACGTTTCTTTAGTACACCATTCAACCAGGGTGGGTTAGTGGAGTTATTGGAACGAGATAAAGGGCAGTGTTTTTCAAAATACATTCTCATTTTGCTAGACAAGTTTTGGACAACAGTGTCAATGGTTGAAGTACTTAGACTTGTATTGTCCTCTGGTGGATCAATACAGTCTTTCAGCCATTTTTCGTACTCTGTCCAATTCGTTCTAGTTGGGTTCCTGTAAGTTTTCTTTTCAGTAAAGTTCCTGTCTATTGAGAAGAGTATCCTAAAGTGATCCGAAAAAGATTCTTTAGGTGATTATTGCTAATAAGAGTCAAATCTATGATTTCCTCCCTGTTTTTGTTTCGAAAGGTAGGGTGATTGCCCCTATTACCTAACGATAAATTAGAACAGAGACTATATTCAAAAAATGACTCACCCCTTTTATTGATGTCCTTTGAGCCCCATTGAGTGTGGTGAGCGTTGGTATCACATCCTACCACCAAAGGTGTATCGCTTGCTGTGGCATGGACCACAAGATCGCGGACTGTTTTTGATGGTGGGCTCTCCTCCTCGTACGGCATGTACGTCGACGCTAGAATGAAGTTTCCTTCATTCGATTCGACGCTGATTGCCGTGTTGTCCTTGTTGCTGTACCTAGATAGGAAGAAAGCGTTAATTGATTTTTTCACTAGGATACAACTTCTAATATCACCTTCATCTGACGTGGAAGGCAAAAGGTTGTAGTGTTTTGACCTTAACCCACGGATTCGGTTTTTGCCTAACCATGGTTCCTGGATCAAGACCACATCCACGTTCTCGTAAGACATGTGGAGCGTAAGGTCGTACGTTGCTGCTTTAGCGTGGTGCAGGTTTATTTGCACCACTTGCAGCTTTTGACTCCCATTTGCCTTCATGCCTCTTAACCTTTACGGTTCCGAGAACATACCTCA
Source organism: Eupeodes latifasciatus (assembly GCA_920104205.1). Lineage (NCBI taxonomy): Eukaryota > Metazoa > Arthropoda > Insecta > Diptera > Syrphidae > Eupeodes > Eupeodes latifasciatus. The sequence continues at coordinate 98,943,645 of OV049926.1, read as the reverse complement.
ACACGTCTTTTCTTTCTCTGAGCAGAAGGTCAGATTTCATGTCTGCCACAAACAAGAGGTCCTTCCCTTCGCCACCATGGCTCTTTCTTGAATGTTGGAGCTTCCATTCTAAAATGTGAAGCTCTTTGTTCTGCTTCGCCAACAGCTTAATAATGGCTGCGTCCTCATGTTTTGCAGGAGGGGGGATCCAGATGCTAAACTGCTGGCGGAGTGGTAGAGCTGCGGCGGGTAGAACTTCAAGGGAGGAACCTTCCCATAGTTCGTCAATGTTGGCGATTGTACGGTTCAGGAACTCCCGTGATTTCTGGTCACCGCAGTAGACCACTTTAGCTCCTCGCCGCCATCCGGCACCATCAAAGATATAGTCCTCAGAACTATCGTTCTCAGATTTTTGCCGAGATTTTCACATCTGGGTCGTCACGGCTTATTATGGCGATTTGTAGGTCAATCGGGGTGGTGTCGAAGCTGCTGGTTTTCTGTTTCTTAGCACCGTCTTGCTTGACTGTCTCCTCCGATCTTTGTCTCTTGGACGTTCCTGGTTTCATTCCAGAAGAGGTGCTTGCCGGTGCTTGGTCTTTCCTAGCGTTGGCTAGCTGTAGGGTATTTAACCCCGGTCATTACTTAATACACCGTAGTTTGTATACAAAATCTAGTTTTAGAAAGGATATTAAAAGATTATTTATTTTTAACTATAAAAATGCAAAAATAGTTTGTCCGATACCGCACAAGTCATTTCAGTGAACATATCGATAATCGATTAAAAATAATTTTAATTAAACGCAGCCATTCGGTGTCAAACGTCAGTCGAGGAAGACAACAATAACAAAGCCGGCTGTCAAAGTATTTATCGTAAAATAAATTATATCTAAATGGTAAGTACCTCTCTATTCATTATTCGTAGAGCGTACATCAATAGTCCGTCATTCCATGAACGTATTTATTACATTTAATTATTGATGAAATTCTTTTTTACGACACGACCTATTGACAAAGTCAGATCGCATTTAAGATGACCGCCGTATAATCAAAGTGTTCGCTTATTTGAAATCGTCATTTCGTGAACGGTCATTTCGGGAACGTTCCCGGATATGATTTGACGTATTTTCCTTGTAGAAGATTTTGTATGTATTGTTTTCATTATTGCTTATTTAATGTAGATATGTACATAACATACCCATGTTAATAAACAAAGCTTAAATTATGTGCTTTGTTTTGTTCTTGTTGATTTTATCAAACTTAGGAAAACGTTCCCGAATTGATGGTTTCGGTAAGATATTTAATACTAAAAAACATTACTAAAAAAGTATAAAATTATGTGCGCTGCCCTCAGGGCCGGCCCAAGCCAAACTTGCGCCCTGTGCAAGATTTGTAGAAAGCGCCCCTTTTTTATATTTTTTTTACACATAAACTGATACACAAGCATAAGCCTTTCCCAGACTACCCAGGAGGTAGACTTTCAATGCGTTTTTTTTATTGAGGTATCCCCAGGAGGCCTAAACCATTAAACTAAAACGCAGCGAAGAAATGAGCAGAGGGGAAACTTTTAAACTTGGAAACTTACTTTTCTGGCCTTACATTTTGCAAATTCAGAAAAGAGATTATCAAAGTCTAAAGAAATTAATAATTTCTTTTCAATGGACATTATAGATAAACCTACCAATCTCTCTTGAGTCATGGTTGTCGTAAGATAATTTTTAATAATTTTAAGTTTAGAAAAACTACGTTCTCCTGAAGCCACCGTGACCGGGATTGTATTAAGGATTTGGAGAGCAGTTACTAAATTCGGAGCAAAATCTTCAAGGTTTGAACTAAAAATAAAATTTAACACATCTAAACTTGAGCTTTGTGGCGTAACAAGCTGGGATATTACGGTTAACTCTTGAAACAATTCTTCTCCATCTAAATATTTAAAACTACTTTATGTTAAAACATTCTGCAAATTAAGGCATGAAGCACGTACATTTTTATTTTTTAAACATTCGCTTATGTTACTCAAAAATGTAAAATTGATACTATACGTATCAAACCTTTCAAGTATTTGAAAAAAAAATTCAACTTTGAATCTTTGTTTCGGCTAATATAGTTTCAGGACATTCATCAGCATAAAGTATTTTTCTCCGTTGAGATCGCAATGATGAAGCTACAAGAAACATATTTGGTATTTCTAGGGAACTAGCAATACGCTCGGTTAATTGAACATACCTACTCATTAAATTTTTCATCGGAACGCATTAAAATCAAACTGTTTTTTGTATTTTCTAAAACTGTTATGCCAGTTGACAGATTAACGGACGGACTTTGCAAATATTTACTAGTTTAATTTATATTTTCTAAAATATCAAACCAAATTAGCAGGCAGCAAATAAATGTAAAATCAAAAATTTTATTTCCTAACGATTCTGCAATGTTTTTTGCCTCTAGATTTCTTAATTCTATAGGGCTTCATATATTTCTTGAACTTGAAAAAAAGTTAAACAAACATTGAATTGTATCGAAAATTTTAACTGCATAAAATGAGAACCGAGCAGAATCATTAACCACTAAATTTAAGGAATGCGGGCAACATGGAACCAAAAATGCTCTTGGTTCCAGGGTTTGAATTCGATTCTAAACACCCGCTTCTTTTCCTTTCAGTTCGAACCATTATCATAACTTTGGCTTTGACAGTTACTTATTAAAATTTCATGTAATTCAAGCTTGTCTAAAATCAACTGAGTCAGTCACATTACGGTCTTGTCACAAAATACGTCACTTCTATTAAAAACTGATAGCTATTTATTTAATATTAATTAACCAACAAAGCGAAAAAACAATCGAAACAATCTGCATTCTGCACCAGACTAGATATATCGGGTGATTTTTTTGAGGTTAGGATTTTCATGCATTAGTATTTGACAGATCACGCGGGATTTCAGACATGGTGTCAAAGAGAAAGATGCTCAGTATGCTTTGACATTTCATCATGAATAGACTTACTAACGAGCAACGCTTGCAAATCATTGAATTTTATTACCAAAATCAGTGTTCGGTTCGAAATGTGTTTCGCGCTTTACGCAAATTGTATGCGTTTTTTTTTTTTTTAAAAGTTCTCAAGCTCTTAAAAAATCACCCATTATATTAAACAATGTCCTCTTTTCAATGGAGGACAATAAATACATAATGGGTGATTTTTTAAGAGCTTGAGAACTTTTTTTTTTTTTAAAAAACGCATAAAATTTGCGTAAAGCGCGAAACACATTTTGAACCGAACACTGATTTTGGTAATAAAATTCAATGATTTGCAAGCGTTGCTCGTTAGTAAGTCTATTCATGATGAAATGTCAAAGCATACTGAGCATCTTTCTCTTTGACACCATGTCTGAAATCCCGCGTGATCTGTCAAATACTAATGCATGAAAATCCTAACCTCAAAAAAATCACCCGATACATTAAAAGTAGCCGTTACAACGGTCATTAACTTTCAAAAAAAAACTGCCTGTGCAAGAACAATTCGACTCCACATAGAATCATCCCTCTTTAACTTTTAAGCTCTATGCTCCTTTTCCATTCTATTGAAAATTTCATCTCCTGTAATCAGGCACTTAACTCTTACACAGTGTGCAAGTGCAATAAGAAAACCTGCACGCTCTGACCCATATGATTCCGTATGAATAAGTTTTTTTTAAATATCTCCCATGTTAGTTTCGATACTCAGTGTGCAAAAAAGAAAACTTGCACATCAATTGACCATACCTACCTACCTACATACATACATACCTAATTTCCAAATATTTCACCCTGTTCATACAAGAGAAAAAATCTCAACACAAAAAAGTTCCATGCAAGAGAAAAAACGAAAAAATCTCAACACAAAAAAGTTCCATGCCACCTCATATGTGCAAGATATATTTCATGCACACCGAGTCCCAAAATTAACATAGAGAGTATGACGAAGCAAAATATTTATTCATATCGAATCGTATGGGCTAGTACGTGCAGGTTTTGTATCACGCACCCTACCTGAATGTGAGTTCTCATCTACAAAATAAAACAACAAAAAAACACTCCATATATATATATATATATATACATATATATATATGGAGTGTTTTTGATTTGTAGTAGAAGGTAGCACAGCAACCTATCTGCTCTCTTTTTTCTGAGGCATTTTTTTTGTTGTTTTTTTAAACTTTATGTTTAAGTACTCTTAGATAACCCGAGCGTATGATTTAAAAGTATTTTTTAACATATATGTATATATTGTATGTTCTGATTTACAAGCCCACAAAGTTGAAAAATAATTTTACTCAAATCGGGAACCGTATTTTCAACAAATTTTGAGATGTTTTTTTTTCGAAGTTCCTTTAAATAAATTCTCTAGCTTCTTAAACAATTTAATTGGTCTATTTTCAATTATCTAAAAAAAAATTGATTATTTATAAAAGATACCTTCTATAAGTAGTCTGAAGCTTTAGTACTAGGAAAAAATGTAATTTTTTTCAACTTTTTGATTTAAAAAAAGCGCCAAAAGATACCAAGAAAGTAAGTATGCCAGCATACATATGCTCCATACATTCATGTTAAAGCACAGAAAAAATCAGCTGCAGATACGTGCAGATGTGGAAGTTATGATCAAAAATGTTTTACTGAATCGGATTTCAAAAAACTGCGTTTTGACGGTGGTGTTTACCAACAAGTTTTATTTGTTCGGTATTAATTGTCAGAATGAACTGGTTAAGCCCATTATTTTAAGAAAAAAATTTCAAACTTTATTTTAAAAATAAAACAAAATTAATATATTGACCCAGGTCTGAGAATTTCGATTTTTGCGAAACCATTTATTTATGCCTGGAAAATTTTTTCAACTTTGAACTCAATTTTCTTGAAAACAACACACGAAAAACAATATAGTTTTATGATATTTTAAATTATATGATAGAGCTTAATACAAAATAAAGAAAAGGATTGGGGATAGTCCATTATTTTTTTTTTATTTTTCGCTAAAAGTAGGGCAGGTGGAAATAAAAAAGGTGTTATATTTAAAGTTTTATTGCTTTGTTTTTGTTGTGTATTGCGTAGTTTTTAATTACCTTGCTTATAGAATAAAATCTCCTACTTAAATCTATATATATAAAGGATTAATTAAAAAAAAGTCAGTATTGAGTTATTGAGCATTTGTGCAAGGCGTTTAAGAAAAAAAGGATTAATTATAAAAATTCAGTATTGAGTTATTGAGCATTTGTGCGAGGCGTTTAAAAAAAATTTTTACTCTGATCAAGCAATAAGTGAAAGTGAAGTGAAATATAATAACAAACAAACATATATAGTGAATTCAATACATTAAAATGCATTCAATCGAAATTCCTTATTCGGTGTTGTGTAGTAAACTTATTACTAATGGTCATGATGTTCAAAATCTTCTTTTTTTATTAAAATATAACTTCAAAAGCCTCAAATTTTATCAAAATGTAAATAACTTTTTTTCTAATAATTTTTTCTGGACCAAATTTTGACCAAAAGTGTATAAGACTAATCTCAACATTGTGTGTAAGATTTCGTTTTAATTTTTTTTACAGACTTTTTTCCGCTCTCCCATAAAAAAATCAAAAACCCTCAAATTTTAGAAAAATGTCAATAACTTTTTTTCTAACAATTTTTTCTTGACCAAATTTTGATTCATTAAAATTTGTTTAATAGTTCAGATTTAAAAAAAAATGTTCCGCTCTCCCATACAAAAATCAAAAACCCTCAAATTTGAGAAAAATGTCAATAACTTTGTTTATAATTATTTTTTTTCAACCAAATTTTGACCAAATATGTATAATAATAATCTAAACATGTTTGACAAATTTCATTTAAATCCGTTGAACCGTTCAGATTTTACAGACTTTTTTCCGCTCTCCCATACAAACCGAACCACTGTGCGCCCGCGCCGCGCCGCACAGTGGGGAAAATGCGGACAAAACCTATTTTTCTGAAAGTAGGATTTTTTTTTAAACTGAAAGTGTTTCTTATAGTTAATTGGTTGTAGAATCAGAAAATGAAAACCGTTTTTCAAAAAAAAAAATTGTAGACCAGTAGATTTTCGCTCAAAGTTCAAATATCGTGAAAACTGATAAAATATTGGTATTCCTTAAATGATCAGTATATTGTGAAATTTTAAAGTTTTAAACAATTTTGTCTGCTTACATGATTGAAATAAATAGATAAACAATACAGTATGTTATTTTATTGAAAAAAAATTGGATAAGGTATTTTTTGACGAAGAAACACTCTATTTATGTGATTTTTTTAGTTCGTATAAGGTTTTAACTACTGCCTCTGTTTGCCTCTGTTAGCAAACTATTCCCAATAGATAGTGTAGGGTCTCAGCAACATTTTTCAGTAAAAATCTCATCCGGATACGTCCGGATGCGGTTTTTAGAGCAATTTTAAGTTGGGAAGTCATATAAAAAAAATCGATATTTATGCCTTTTAACCAGTTCGGCACGAGTACGTTAATTTTGGCGCCAAGATATAATAACGGTTTTTGGTAGAGGGGCTTAATACAAGCATTTTTTACTATGGCAGGGGGGTCTATCTCCCCCCGTTTAGGCGGTAGGGGCAATTTAAAAAAATTAGTATTTAAAATGGAAAAAAATAATTAAAAAATAACGGTGATACTTACAATTAAGTTTTATACATTTTTTTTAAGCCAACATTCTGTTTTATTAGACAGTTTTTAATTCAAGTCAAAACTATGCGTAGTTTTTGAAAAAAATAATTTTAAACTCAAAATTTGAGTAAAAAAAGTTAAAAAAAGGTTTAAAGTGTAATTTTTCAATACTTCAAGATTATCTACCATTGTTTTTAGTTCAGAATTTATTTCTCTTATTTGTTTTTGATCAAAAACTGAAAACTAGATGATTTTATGTCTTTTAATTTTTGAGAAAACTAATTTAAATACTAATTTTTTAAATTGCCCCTACCGCCTAAACGGGGGGAGATAGACCCCCCCTCCCACAGTAAAAAAATGCTTGTTTTTAACTGTTCTATACAAATCCGTCATTAAACTTTGACGCCAAAGTTATCGTACTCTCCCCACCAGTTCTGACGATGATGATGACATTCCCAACTTTAGAGCATTTTCATCTGTTGGTTTACACTGGAGTTTTGCAATGTCATTCATTTCCGATGGCTTTGCCCCGCAAATGGTACAATTACTACTAGAAGTTGTATTTGTAACAATTTGTGCCGTTTTTCCATCTATCATTGTGAAATACATTGCATGTTTTATTTTAATAAAGAATCCATTGAACTCAATTTCAGTATCTCGGAGATTCAAAATTTCAGCATCTACACGGTCTTTTTCTTTTCTAACTTCTTGCAGTTTCTTTCGAAAAGAAAAATTGAAGAGCTGGTGAATGATGGGTTGAGGATGGTCGAAGATTTTTCTCCATTTTCTCGTTGAACAAGTTTTAATAATACCAGGGATGTAAGAATTAAATGTCCATCAGAAATGCCTCAAATTGAAACTTCATAGATTTGCATATATCAAATTAAGTTTATTTGAATTATTTTGAATAAGCTTATTAAGATTAAATGATTTTTTTTTTATTTACTTGAATTATTTTTTTTTATTTACCTACTTGAATTATTTTTTTATTTTTTATTTAAATTTATTTTATATTACATTTAAAACAAATCAAACGGTAAGCTTTGAAAACAACAACTATCTATGTCATTATAAATCCAATGTGTTATCCTTACAACTGCAAACAAAATAAACCTAAACATGTTTTTTACTCACAACCATTCACCTTTAAGCATATTAAAACTGAATTTTTAATAATTTACAATGCTTTTAAAATTCTTTTTTCGCTATTTATTATTATATTCGCAATATACCTTAAATTCGGTAAACAAATCTTTGTTTTCAGATATGTTTTCCGAAAAAAGCCATTTTCTCTTTTAGTGGGCGTGGAAATGGGCGGAATTTTCTGGTGTAGATTTGTCTTGCTATTGGCTATCATTCCTGAAAATTTCATTCAAATCGGTTCATTAGTTTAGATTTTATAGAGTTTTGTCCGCTCCCCCATACAAGATGCCCCACTGTGCGCCGCGCGCCGTACTATCAATTCAAAAAAACTTGTTTTAGGCTCAAAAAACGAAATACAAAAAAAGTAGGGTTAAGTCCGAAAAAGAAAATATTTTTTTTTTTTATGACTTAAAATTGTTTCCTCGCCTTAATATTTAAGACATGTTCTATTGAGACCTCTACTTAACTGTAAAAAAAATCAGAAGGAAATTCGTGCTGCGGTAAAGGAAAGTCGCTCCCTTTTTCTTTCTCTTTCAGAATTAAAGAGTAAATCAGAGAAATTAAAAGAGACCCGCAGTAGAATGGCCAACTGAATCGGTTCAAGCTATACATAGAATCTGCACTTTTCCATAAGAAATGCACGGGACAACTAACACATGCTCTTTTTTTTTACCGGTTCTCTTGGTAGATATACATATTTCTCTATGCTATAATTCAAGAAGTTTTATAAGTATAGAATATACGATAAAAAAGTTGTTTGCTGCAGAATTTTAGAAGAATTCATTCAATAAGGTCTAACGATAAATTTATCTAACGCGAGATTGAGCGCATCCATTGCTATCTCCTTAGTCATCAAGAGCCACAGCCAACTCAGCTTTGTCAACTAACACTGTTTTTGGTCAATGAAGGACAACCTTTCCTTCAACGTATAAAGAATTTCACAAGCGGTTTTTTATTTATTTGATAGATAATTGTCAACTCCTCGGTCACACATCGAAACGTTGCACTAATGATCCCACATGTGTTAACTGTTCCCTTCCAACACATTCACCAGATATCTGCACACGCACTATGTGCGCTAACTGTAAAGCCCCACACCCCTCCTCATCCAAAGATTGCACGGAATACAAAATTGCCAAAGAAATTATAACAATTAAAACCATAAAAAAATGTTCCATGTCTGAGGCTAAACGGCTTTATGGACAACAAAATCCTAAACCACAAACTACAATCTCAACAACTGATTCATTTGCCACAAGAACCATACACCAAAAAAGCTCTTCTGATATTCTATCAAAAAATTCTTCACACAACCAAAACGAAACAAATAGCTTATCAGCTAATAAACCCAACCACTCAACACAATCTTTCGAAAAAACAACATCAATAATCCCTTCTTCATCTGTCCTCAACACTTTATTATCAAAAAATCAACAAAATGAACAAGAATCCACTAAAAATACAGTAAAAAAAACACCATCCAAAAAGACCAACAAACAATCTCAACACCCAACAATATTTATACTAATATCCCCTCTCCTATATCTCACTTGACTTCACGCCTCATTCACAACCAAAACTACTTTATGGACACATCATCTATGGATGATGATGATCCTTAAAAAATAAAACCACATCCTAACAAAAGCCGCATTTCTCGACGTGCGACATGGGCAGGGAGGTCATTTCATTCCCTGCTCATTTCGCAAGTCCGGAAGTGCGGCTCCAGAATAGACGCCAGCTCAACACAAACCAAATAATTCAACACAAAACTTCTTCCCTTTGCACAATATATATATATATAAAAAAAAAACAAAGTATATTGTGTATAAGGTTTTCTTTATTCTGATATGGTAAAAATAATTCAATGAAATTTAAATGGTTTTTTTAATAATTTCCATGAGCTGCAATTGTTAATTAAAGATCAACACCCATCAATCATTTCACTTCAAGAAACTCTAATACCAAACCACTCAGATCTAACAAAATTTAAAAATTACTCACCTAAGCAATATAAAACATATTTCCATAATTTACCAACAAACATCACAGCTAAACAAGGAATTGGCTTTCTTGTACACAAATCAATTTCCCATAAACCCATCCAAATAAATTCAAATATTTCCGCACTTGCAATTGAATTAGAATTGAAAATCAAAGTAACAATTATCAATGTATATATACCACCAGACCAAACATTTTCTTCTTCGGACTTAGAAAACATTGTCAATGTAATCCAAACCCCGGTTTTGATAACAGGCGACTTTAATTGCTGGAGTCCTCTTTGGGGTTCTTCTTGTAGCAACACTAGAGGTAAAATATTTGAAAATTTTTTAACAAGCACCAACTTTATACTTCTGAATAACGGAAGTCCAACCCACTTTTCAACCCACAAAACTTTAACTCATATCGACTTAACCTTGATTTCACCACAATTATACCCATCTACAACCTGGTCAGTTCTCTCCGATTTATATGGTAGCAACCATTTCCCAATCGTGACAAATATAACCCTTGATTCAGAGCGTACGAATGTAAAACCCCGCCCAAAATACCAAGTCGACAAAGCAAACTGGAACCTTTTTAAAACAAACGCCACAAACTTAACGTCTACATATCAAATATCCCCAAACATAAATCAGGAAGCAGCCAGAATACTGAAAATAATCAAAGTTGCAGCTAATAATTCAATTCCACAGTCGCAAAGCAAAAACACAAGAAAGCATGTCCCTTGGTGGAACAATGAAATAAGTGACTTAAGAAACACAAAACAAAACGCTTGGAAGATTTTTAAAAGACATCCAACTGATGCTAACCTTGTCTGCTACCGCAAAGCCAACGCGTATTTTCGTAAAGCTGCCAAATTGGCTAAGCAAAATTGTTTCGAAACGTTCACTAACAATATAAACCCCCAATCTTCACCTAAAAAACTATGGTCGGACATTAAGACCCTCACTGGGAATTATAGTCCATATACAATAAATATAATTAAAACAGATTCAAATACACTTTCCGCACCCTCAGAGATAGCTAACTGTTTCGCGAGTTGTTGGGCTAAACAGTCAGATGATAGCAGTTTCCCTCCAGAATTCTTGCAAGCCAAAAACACCTCTCTACAAATAATTCCATCTTCTACAAATATCTCGATCTCCGCCAAGTCTATTGAATCGCCAATTAAATTAATTGAATTGGAAAACTGTCTACACCTAGTCAAAGGCAAAACACCGGGTTTCGATCGCGTATCGTACCCTATTCTTAAAAATTGTCCGCTTCCACTGAAGCTTCGCATTTTATCTCTTTATAACAAAATTTTTGATAATGGTACTATCCCACAAGCATGGAAAATAGCAACAATCATACCATTGCCCAAACCGAAAAAGAACCTTCTCGAACTTAGTGGGTATAGACCAATATCCCTGCTTCCTTGTATGGGAAAAATATTGGAAAAGATAATTGCTAAAAGATTACAGTGGTTTATTGATAATAACAATTTTATTAGTTACAATCAAGTGGCTTTTAGACATGATCGTAGCACAACAGATGCCCTCTTATGCATTGACGACTATATAGCGTCATCATTATCAACAAAAAACCACATTTCAATTTTATCAATTGACTTTGAAAAAGCATTTGATAAAATTGGAATCCACGTTGTTTTAAATACATTAATGAATTGGAAAATAGGACCGAAGATTTTCGGATACATCCGATCGTTTTTATCTAACAGGAAATTTCGTACTAGAGTAAACAATGTTTATTCAACTTTTTATGAACTTAAGAATGGTATACCCCAAGGTTCATCACTCTCAGTGGTTATTTTCATTATAGCTTTCAATGAAATTAGTGACATAATGTCCAAATATCAAACGGTCCAACATTCCTTGTACGCAGACGACTTAATTATCCTTCTTAAATGCAAACAAATACCAAAAGTTGTCGAAATTTTTTCAAATATTCTTTATGAAATAGATGATTGGTCCAAATATTCAGGATCAACTATATCAGTGTCAAAAACTAACATTCTACATATATGTCGAAAGACAAGTTGTCAAAAAATTATTAACCTAAATTTTAAAAACATTGACATTTGTAACGTTGAATATTTAAATATACTTGGTGTCATTTTTGACAGTAAATTTAGTTTTAAGTACCATTGTACATATCTAAAAAAAAATCTTGCTACCAGGACAAATATAATAAAATATAAAATATAATAATATAATAAAATATAATAAAATACACTGTTATAAGAATTATAAAATGTATTATATTATCAAAAATTGATTATGGTTTATCTATTTACGGTAAATGCTCAAAATCTTCTATTCAGCTTATTAAACCAGAATACCATGCAGCAATACGACTGGCACTCAGGGCTTTTAGAACTACACCGATCATGAATATGTTGACCGAATCTGGCCTCCCGTCCATTGAACATAGACAAGCCTATGTTACAGCTCATCTAATAAACAAAATAACAACATCAACCAATTCACCGATAACTCCAATATTAAAACAAAATATCAAACGTAAAAAAATACCTAAATGTCCTTCAACAATTCACAACGTCATTTCGTCTTCAAAGCTCCTTGACTTTCAAATCACCTTCAACACAGCAAAAGAACCGTCATATCCACGATGGTTTCTTTCACAAAAGTCAATCATCACCGACCTTAGTAAGCTACAGAAAGGCACCACTAGCAAAGAAATCTATAAGGCTGCATTCAATGAACAAATTTCTAAATACAGGGACGAAAACTGGTACTTTATTTACACCGATGGTACTAAAAACGAGAATGGTACAGCATTCGCAGTAGTTGATGAAACTGAAAACATCCTCTGTAAAAGTGTGCTCCCAGAGTTTGCATCTGTTCTATCTGCCGAATCCAGTGCAATCCTCTCAGCAACTAAACTTAACATGAAACAGAAAACAATTATATGTACAGACAGCCTCTCTACGCTGAACGCCGTAAAAAACATAAACAACAACTCACACGCCTAATGTCTTATGTACCAAACAAAATTGACGTAACAAAAATGGTGAAAAACCATTTTTTTAAGACAAGACAAATCCAATGGAGGAATTACCAACACCACTACACAAATATAAATCCAGAAGGCCAATCGATTTTATATCCAACAAATTGCTCAACAACCATGATTCGGTGTTTTCTACGACTCCGAATGGGCCACTCAAATATCACCCACAATCACCTGCTGGAACGAAAAGACCCACCAAGATGTCACATTTGTAATTGAGAAGTATTTACCATCTCCCATCTATTATAATGGGTGATTTTTTTGAGGTTAGGATTTTCATGCATTAGTATTTGACAGATCACGCGGGATTTCAGACATGGTGTCAAAGAGAAAGATGCTCAGTATGCTTTGACATTTCATCATGAATAGACTTACTAACGAGCAACGCTTGCAAATCATTGAATTTTATTACCAAAATCAGTGTTCGGTTCGAAATGTGTTTCGCGCTTTACGTCCGATGAGCGATGAGGCTCATTTCTGGTTGAATGGCTACGTAAATAAGCAAAATTGCCGCATTTGGAGTGAAGAGCAACCAGAAGCCGTTCAAGAACTGCCCATGCATCCCGAAAAATGCACTGTTTGGTGTGGTTTGTACGCTGGTAGAATCATTGGACCGTATTTTTTCAAAGATGCTGTTGGACGCAACGTTACGGTGAATGGCGATCGCTATCGTTCAATGCTAACAAACTTTTTGTTGCCAAAAATGGAAGAACTGAACTTGGTTGACATGTGGTTTCAACAAGATGGCGCTACATGCCACACAGCTCGCGATTCTATGGCCATTTTGAGGGAAAACTTCGGAGAACAATTCATCTCAAGGAATGGACCGGTAAGTTGGCCACCAAGATCATGCGATTTGACGCCTTTAGACTATTTTTTGTGGGGCTACGTCAAGTCTAAAGTCTACACAAATAAGCCAGCAACTATTCCAGCTTTGGAAGACAACATTTCCGAAGAAATTCGGGCTATTCCGCCGAAATGCTCGAAAAAGTTACCCAAAATTGGACTTTCCGAATGGACCACCTAAGACGCAGCCGCGGTCAACATTTAAATAAAATTATCTTCAAAAAGTAAATGTCATGGACCAATCTAACGTTTCAAATAAAGAATCGATGAGATTTTGCAAATTTTATGCGTTTTTTTTTAAAAAAAAGTTCTCAAGCTCTTAAAAAATCACCCGATATAATTGCAATTCAACAAAAACAATTATTTATAAATTTATCAAAAATAAATCTTTGCTAGACATATTAAAATTTCCATCAGTAGAAAATATAAAATTAATCTACAAAATCTTAAAAACTTTGAAAATAGATAAACTTATTTAATGTAAACCTTTTAAATCCATTTTTCTTTTCAATTTAAGCTGATAGTCCTGGTAGCTACTGCTTTAATTGTATTATTATGTAATTAATTACATTGTAATAAATAATAATAATAATAAATATGCGCTAATAAATAATAAATATCGCAACTTTCTTTTTAGATTTTATTGTCAAGTTATTCACAAATTTTCGGAAAATTTCAGGATGCTTTTTAAATAGAACAAAAAAAGATTGTATATCTTCTAGTATTAGTGTTTTTAAATATTTCCTTCGACCAGTCTATTAAGCCGTAGTAACTAGACACATCTGTTTGTAGTTTAGGAAGTTGAATCGGACCATATTTAAATGATGGCTTATTTATTTATTTATTGAATTCGTTAATAAACTAACGTTAGAACTTAAGACTAATATTACATTTATTTTTAGATTTACAATGCTTTAAGCTAATTGCAAAAAAAAAAAAACTAAACTGAGGTATGGAAGAAATCTACTTTAAATGTTTTACTTTTAAAATCATCGCTTACGGAATATACCAAAAAGTAATACTTGTTGTAAACTGAAATCAATTGGTTGAGGGGACTGTTTTTACCATAGTTCGATCTGCTTGATATAGAACGTAAAGGAACTTGTCTTCTAATACTTGAACGGCTATAAATAAAGTTTAATTGTTCCAAAATTGATGGTGATATGACTGACTCATTGATTAATTTTATAATAAAGCACAGCTGAATGTACTCTCTGTGTTTAGAAAGCGATGGAAGATTTATGAGCGTGAGCCTATGATTGTAGAGTGGAAGTTCGAGCCTATTGGACCATGGGAATAAACGGAGGCAGAAGCGCATGAATCTTCTTTGTACTCCTTCTATTCTGTTTATATGGACTGAATAAAAGGGAGCCCATATTATGCATCCATATTCCAATATTGGTCTTACAAATGATATATAAAGAAGTTTAAGAATATAAGGGTCACGAACATTTTGAGTCAAGAATAATACCTAGGTCAGAGAAAGCAGAGAGTTTAGTCAAATAAGAAGAGTCTAATTGATAATTGAAAGTCAAAGCATTTTATTTGCGTGTAAAACACATAAATTTACATTTGTCTATGTTTAGTAAAAGCTTATTTATAAAACATCATTCACGAAAACTATTTAGATCATCTTGTAGGAGTAAACAGTCGTCAAGTGAGTCAATACGTTTGAAAATTTTAATGTCATCAGCGTAAATTAAAACAGATGAGTGTTTTATAATAGAAGGTAAGTCGTTAACGTACAAAATAAACAGCAAAGGTCCTAAGTGGCTACCTTGTGGTACGCCAGAGTTGGTATAAAAATATGATGACCGCTCATTCCTAAAAACTACGCTGTATGATCTATTATATAAGAATGACGAAACCCAACTTACAAATTTATCGTTAAAGCCTTGGGATTTAAGTTTGGAAGTTAATGTTTTATGGCACAATTTATCAAAGGCCTTACTGAAGTCTGTGAAGACACAGTCAACTTGTTTCCGTTTTTCAAACGAATTTAAACAAAAAGAACTGAAATGAAAGAGGTAACTGTTGACTTACAAAACCATGTTGACTGTCACAAGTTATAGACTTACAATTAAACGATATGACTTTACAAATAATGGACTCAAATAACTTAGGGATGACGGACAGTTTTGCAATGGGACGATAATTTTGTATTTCATTTTTACTACCCTTTTTATGTATCGGTGTTATGTACGAACTCTTCCAAATTTCAGGAAAAAAAGATTTGAGCGATTCATTAAAAAGAATATAAAGAGGATAAGATAAATAGGATGCGCATTTTTTCAAAATATAAGAAGGTACACCATCTGGACCAGGACTATAACAAACGTCAAGTTCTGAAGCTTTGCGAACGATTTCATCTTCAGAGATCCAAAGATTAATTGAATTCAAACGAGGGAAATAGCTCCAAAAGTTTTTTGGGTTGTTTTTTATGTCGGTTTCAGTATTTAAAATAAAGTCATTATAAAGAATATCTGAATAGTCAATAAACATATTTCTTAGCTCATTGTAAATTACCAAGTCATTATCAGCTTTATCAGGTCTAATGCTGGGTGATGTCGGTCTTCTTCGACAAGTAGAGTATTGGCTGAATTTACAGCAATATCAGCATTGAGTGTGTCCGAGAGGAATATAAGGTCCAATATTTTGTTGAAGTTGTTGGCAATCCCATTAAATTGGCTTAGTCCACATGAGGAAAGACCGTCAATTGTCAAGAATTCGTTGGTAGAGGACATGTTAATAGGAGATAGATAGCTCTCATGCGTCTGTTTAGTCCAGATCAAGTTTGGAAGATTGAAATCTTCTAAGACTAGTAACTCGTCTTGTGGCTCAATTTGATCGTTTATTTTGTCTATGCAATTGATTAAGTTTTCATAAACGTTGTTAGGAGAGCTTGGAGGTATATGTATATGTGGCGATAATGTATAACAGTCCTGTCGCATTTTTAACTTTTATGCAAATTATGCAAAAGTCCACCTCCTACAGTTCTAATGTCATTTAAGCAGTGTCTATCACGTCTGTACACTTGATAATTCGAATCGAAGAGTTCCGTATCGAAGAATGTATTGTTTAGCCAAGTTTCAGTCAAAATGATTATGTCGTGTGGTAGAATGGTTATATTTTTGTAGACCTTATTGACCTTTGTCCGTAGTGCGTTATTGTGTCAAACCAGATTGGGGTGTAAACTCTCACAATGAATAGCAGAATTGTTTTAATATTCTCTGAGGGATTTTCTGTGCCAACATATAAACTTAGAATCCTGTTTGCACAAGTAAACCATCGTGAGTGTGCTGGTTTTCACCTCAATGGTAAAATTGAGCCTCTAGAAAGAGCTGAGCACATTTGATGAAAATATGTTTGATCTGTGCTTAATGAGTCAACATCCACGTCCGGAAGTTCTGCATTGACTGCTCCAAAATTCACCGCTTTTAAGCGTAGGCACTTTTCCAGGATTTTTCCAATGCGTGTAATATGCAAAATCCTGGTTAAGATTTAAACATTTACAGCTGTGCCACCCAATTGCCACCAAAGAGTTTACGAAACTCAATTTTTTTCCAGCAAGTTAACAAAACTTCTATCAATAGTAACTGCTTTTCCCGAATCAATTGAAAGATGTCCTATGTCCTCTGAATTTCTTCAATAACAATTATTCGATACGATATGTTGAAGTCTTTTCGAAACATATAATGTTTTGTCTTTACGGTCGTCAAAATAAAGTGAGGATATGGATTGTCTTACACCAACAGCTTCATTTATTGACCATAGACGGACTTTTTAACGTTCTCGTCTAATTTATTGTGATCAATTACCTAAGATGAATTTTCAATGCTTATGTACCTTCAAATCCAACTTAGCAGAGTTTACTATCGAAAAACCCAGTTCTATCAAAAGCTGTAGAAAAATATTTGAAGTATCAGCTGTATTTTTTAAAAATAAACAGTTTTATTTCACATTTACACAATCCCCTTGAAATACATTTATGTTCGTTGCGATATCAAACAACTTTTGAAGGGAACCTTCCCGTGCTATCCGTTAAAAAAATTTTTTTAGGCGTGTACTGTCAATCAAAATACAATTCACAAACGGCGTTTCTTACCCTTAATATTTAAAACCTGTTCTATTTGAATTGAGACCCCAACCTAACCTGTAAAAAATCTGCGCCAAAATTAATTTCGACTATACAAACAATTGCTAATTCTTTCTATCCGTGAAAAACAACAAATTAGTGCTTTCCTAGTTTGGGTAATACTTTGTATATATTTTTTTTATATTGTTGGTGAATAATAAAGTTTGAAAATACAAACAATTGCGCTTTTTTATCCGTGAAAACCAAATTTTGTGTTGTTAACTTTAAATTGCTATTGCTCATAAACTTTGTAACGGAAACTATTCCTGTATGTTAGCATCGAATAATAATTTTATAAAATAAAAGAAGAATCCTGGCCCATTAAGATTGGCATGTTTAGGTGTTTTATTTTTTCTCATCATTTTATTTACCGATATTTATTTTCTACTACATTATTATTTTCTCTATTTTTTATTTTATCAGAAAATACAGTGAATTGTTTATTTGTTGTTTTTTTTTTAATTTTGTTTGTTAAATTTCTTTCCACATTTATAATAATATTTATTTCAATAATAAACATATCAGTATTTTCTTCTAATCTATTTTTGTTGTATTTTTTTTTTATTTTATAATATTAATTGTTATCTTTCTTTATACGTATGTATATAAAAAAAAAACATAACCTGCGAACTATTTTCTTTTACCTATTTTTAATTTTTTTTCTTATTGTTGCTGTTTGTATGTTTAAAGATCTTAACAACTAAACGAGAAATACACACTCATTTATATATATATATATATATATATATATACATACATATATATACAAACATATGTATATATGAAGATGTATATATATGCACATATATATTTAATTTTTGTATTCCTTTTATAATATAATAGGTACAAACAATAATAAACAAATATTATGAACTAGGCTGATTAAAGAAATATACTTAATCGTAAATATTGTTATTCTTTATATTGACAACTCTAAAATAAAAAAGAAGAAAACGCGATGAAGCATTACAAGCAGCACATTTAAAATTTGATAACTCTACACAACTTGCTTATATTAGTAAATTATAAGTAGATAAGATTTTACAAAGAATACCATTTGCCTCTGGCCCTGCTTATTGTAACAAAATTACGTTTCCGTTTTATTTTGTTTTTTGACATGCTTAAAGGAAGTAAATGAAATATAAACACGTAATACGAATTATTAATTCGACCTTATTTTCGATTAAATAAAATTAGAAAAGAAAAATATTTTATCTAGTCCTATAAAAGATTCCATCATAATTAGAATGCCGCAAGAATTTCGAAAAAAAAAACTAATACGAATCAAATTCGTAACGTAATAGACATGCTTTTCTATTGTTTTTTTTTTTTTTGAAATTCACGTTTAACTTCCTATAACGATGGATACTCTTACAAGGTGTGATTTTCTTCAACATTTATTTTGCCATTTTTATATATGTATAGTTCTGAAAACTTATTAAGTAAAAAGACACTAAAACATTATTTTATATTAAAATTATTTTTACTCATAAACATACATAATGTGTATATGTATATCTATAATTTATATTTATTTTTCATTTTACTTTGAACATTTTTTGTTCTGAAAATTTTAAAATATTGCTGACAATAAAATCCGGAGTAACGGAGTACAGCAGGACATATTATGTGATTTTTTTTAATGTATGATTTCAAATGTATTCATAATTAATTGTATTTTAATATCTACTCAAATTTAAAGTTTATATATAATTTTGTTAGTTTATACATCGTCAAAAAAAAGTTTTTTTTTTTTTATCGGCGGCGGTACCTATTCTTAACATTTTCTTTTTTAATAGTCATATATTTTAATGCGTTATTCATGTTTTAATTGTAAGTAACCGTACCTACTGTCTTACTAAATAATAACTATTTTAACTTTAGTTTTGAAAATCTTTATGTTGTATTTTTTAAGAACAGAAGCGAACAGCTACTATTTTTTGTTTTGCCTTCATTTACTGATACACGTAAAAGGATTTAATTCAAGTTATTTTTTGCAAATAGTATATAATTTTTGTTTTTATTTGTTAAAATGTTCACTTTTTTTAATAATTTGCTAATGGGGAAAGAGACTTTTTTTAAATTTTCTTATATGCATGTGGACATTGTTCTTTAATTTTTATTTTGTTATACGTTTAGCTTTTCGTGTAAATAACTTTATATAATTATATGCATTTTTATATTGCAATGGTTGATGATAGTTGAACCATTATGAGATGAAATGTTTTGTTTTATCATATTTGTATCTTCTACGAGGAAAAACAAAAAACCTTGGTGCACATTTTTAAATTAATTTTTATTTAATTTGATTTCTTTTTTTTTTGAAAAATCGTTTTGAAGTTAATATTCAATTTTTGATTTGTTGGTTGTTTTTAGTACTTTAATAGTATTTATAATAGTTGCTTTTATCAATAGTTATAATAATAATGTAATAATAATAATATAAATTGTATCAATATTTTCTGTTAAAATCATTATAATAACTATTATTGTATTATAATCATGTAAATTAAGCCCTAATGAAGCTTGCTAACCCATTGTCGTCGCTGTTTGTTGTATTTGTGAATTTCCCACAGCCCCCGGTGTAGTTGTAGCGGCTACTGCTCCAGTTGTTGTTGAAGCTGCCGCAACTTGGCTATTATTTGCAGTACCTTCAGCTGGTTGGGGCTGTGTTGATGATGATGCACCAACAGCACCAGAACTGGTAGCTGCTGATGATGAATTACCACCACCAGATGTTGATGAAACAACGGCGCCACCAACACTCGATGATTGGTTGCCTGAAAACATTTAAAGAATTATAATTAAGGACACGAACAAAATTATGATAATTAAATAATAATACAATATAAAAAGTATTGGTGCATTTATTAGATTTAAATAACTTTCACCTACTTAAATTTTAAAATTTTAGGGAGTACATTTTTTTTGATGCGCGATTTTTTTTTATGTTAGAAATATTATTTTGATTGCATCGTTTTTCGGAGGCCATTTAAGGCATTAACTTGTGAAGACTTGACAAAAGGGAATGCCCATTTAATTGTGACACCTTTACACGAACAAATTTAGTGTAGATATTAGATATTACAATAACCTCTTTCATTTGGCTAGATATAAGAAGTAATTCCGAGAAAACACAAAAATTCTTCATTATGCGACTGCTAAGTTTAATCTCAATTATTATAGATTCAAAAGACACACAATTAGCAGGCTCAACATCACCTTTCATTTGATGCCAATTTTGTTCGCGTACACTCTTGGCCAGAAACCTTCCCTTAAAAAAATTGTAAAATGTACTCGTAAAAGTATTAATCATGTGTTACATTATGATGCATATCTGTACTTTTTGCAACAATTAAATTATTTTTAATTGAAATATGATATTTTTAGAAACAACTTAAACCTTCTTCTAATAAAAACATCACTGTCAAAAAGAAAGAAAATACAAATTTAAATTTGTTTTATTTTGGGCATTGCGTGTATTTTATTATTTTTATAAGAGAAATTTATAAAAAAAATATTCATTAAATAATTATTATAAATCTATACTAATATTATAAATGGGAAAGTAACTCTGTCTGTCTGTCTGTTTCCAATCACGCCTAAACTACTTAACCAATTTGCATGAAATTTGGTATGGAGATATTTTAATACCCGAGAAAGGACATAGGCTACTTTTTACCCCGGGAAAATGACGCATTCCCATGGAAAAATTCAGGTGGGCCGAACGCTTTTACGCCTAAAACACTGAACAGATTTAAATGAAATTTGGTAAGGAGATAGTTTGAGACTTAGGAAAGGACATGTGTTACTTTTGACCTCGGGAAAACAACCCATTCCCATGGGGGAATCTGATCGCTTTCACTCCTAAATTACTAAAGATTTGAATAATATTTGGATAAAATTGCTATTACGGGAAAACAACGCATTCCCAACCCCTATAAAATAAGTTATCGAACATGTTAAACTTATCATACACGTATATTAACGCGGGCTTCGTGCCCCACGTGCCTCAAGCCCTCAACGTTAGACCCAAACTGTGGCTCCCACCAAGTTCCACAAATAATAATTTTAAACCTAAACTTTGCTATGCTCAACCTTTCATCGCCAAACACGAGCCATGTATGTA
Organism: Eupeodes latifasciatus; assembly: GCA_920104205.1. NCBI lineage: Eukaryota > Metazoa > Arthropoda > Insecta > Diptera > Syrphidae > Eupeodes > Eupeodes latifasciatus. Next base: position 98,921,718 of record OV049926.1, on the reverse strand, counting down.
CAACAAATAATTCACTGGGTCTGTCTTCTACTTCTGTTTCGGCTGAGGCGCGGGGCGAGTGCGCGGGCGGGGGTGGGACCTCATGAGGAAACGCCAGTATATAATATCAGCAAAAGTAGTGAGCGTGGAAGAATGTTGCAGCAGTGTAAATTGTTGGTTTGGGATGAATGTACAATGTCCCACAAAAAAGCAGTTGAAGCACTAGATTGTACACTGAAAGACATCAAGAACAACCGGGCTATTATGGGAGGGATGGTGGTTCTCTTAGCTGGCAACTTTAGACAGACCCTGCCGGTAATTACTAGAGGTACACCGGCAGATGAAATAAACGCATGTTTGAAAGCATCTGTGTTATGGGTACATGTAAAAATTCGAGTAAAGCTACACAGCCGCTGCTCTTCTAAAAATCGGAGAAGATTGTATTCCAACAGACTGTAACGGCTCGATTACGTTGAGTCATGAATTTTGTCAAATTGTCTGTAGCACAGATGAATTAAAAAGTAATATCTATCCAAACCTGCATATAAATATGGGCAATCGGGAGTGGTTGTGTGAGAGGGCAATTTTAGCTCCAACTAATGAAATAGTTAGCCAGATAAACGAACAAATTATGTCGGACGTGTAGAGAGATATCGTCGAGTACCTCTCAGTAGACAACGTTATGGACACGGAGCAAGTAACATCATGCCCCATAGAGTTTCTTAAGTCTTTGGAATTATCAGGGGTGGCTTCTCATAAGTTGAGATTGAAGGTTAGTGTTTCTGTTAATGAAAAATATTGACGCACCAAAGTTATGTAATGGTACAAGGCTACAGATTTCTCACCTAAGATTAAATATTATAAAAACTATAATCATGACTGGAATAGCAAAAGAAAAAATGTTTTAATTCCCCGCATTCCGATAATTCTAACCGATTTGCCGTTTCAGTTTAAAAGAGTGCAGTTTCCTGTGAAAGCAGCATTTGCAATAACAATAAATAAAGCTCATGGGCAAACGCTGAAAGTTGCAGGTGTAAATTTTGAAGAAAAGAAAAACGTTTTTTCCAATGGACAATTATATGTAACGTGCTCACGAGTCTCAAACTTACAAAATCTTTACGTTCTGGCCAAGGAAGGAAAAACAAAAAACGTCGTATATAAAAATGTATTGCAGTAACCTATCTTCTTCTTAAAATGTATTAACCTGACCTAACCTAACCTATGAAAATCACACTTAGTATTGCCTCATCCCACTAGGCATAATTGAAACATACGTACAAAAAAGTACAGCTTAGGTTTTTTCATACTACTATCCAAAAAAACTATCTAATGCGGACGAAGTCGCGGGTAAAAGCTAGTAAAATCATATTTAATGCACAAGTTATTTTATTCAAACCGAATAATTTTTTATTTAAATTCACATTTTCTTTCAAATTTTTAACAAACCGGGTCTTATTATAATTATTATTGCTTTACAATTTATATACATTTAGTTTTATTTTTTTTTAACATTAAAATGTTTTAAATAATAATTTGATTAAAAGTTTGTGTGTTAACTATATACAAACAAAATAAATAACAGTAAGATGCTTCTATCTCGTTTTTTTTTATTGTGAAATAAGTTTCAGTGTTAAATAGATATAAGGATTTATACATTTAAATAAAGCAAGACTGTAATTTCGTAATGCCAACTACATATCTGCAAAAAATAGAAAGTAGAACAAAATAAAAACAGGAAACAAAACAAAAAAAAAAAACATTCAAGAAACAAAAAAGTTTTAATGATTCCAGTTGGTAAAAATTAACAACTTATTAAACAGGAAATTCCTCAGACCTAATTTCGCTATCGCCTGAAAATAAAGTTCGTGATATGTGAACGGCGATTTTTTTAAACTTAATTTACTTTAATCTGTTTATTATTCCACTGATCGACAAGGTTTTGCTTTCAATAGACTTTGATGGCTATCACGTAAGGTTTTTGAGATATTATCAAGTTCTTGAAATATGTACATATGAACTCGTATGTATGTATAGAAATATACAAAAATGTTGAAAAAGGGTATTTTAAAAAATTGGGCAGATAATTAAAAAAAAAAACTATGAAAGTATTAAATTCAAGGTATGCTTAAAATTTCATATAGAGTCAAATCAAGACTAATAACTAATGAGAATTTCCAAAAACTAAGTAAGATACTAAAATGATTTAAACTGTATCTAGATGAAAAATATTTGTACTTTAAAAAAATCCTTTTCAATCATACAATGTATTGTTAAGGGATTTTTTGTGCTTTAACTTAATTGTTTTTTTTTTTTTAACATTTTTAAAGTTGCATATTTTAAAAACCTGATGTGCGAGAATTGAGTTCAGGACAGCTAAATCCCTTAAAAAGTATTATTTTGTTGGTGTTACACAAGAAAAACTTAGTTTTGCCGACCAGTGTTATTAGGCATTAATGAAACATTTAAATTTCAAAATGTAACTTACAAAGTTAACGGATAATTCTGCATTATTAACTAAATATGTTATGTGTTTTTTTGATTCATAACAGTCTTCAATTAAATAAAAAAATTGGCACGTATATAAAACATTATATATATAATTTTTTAAGCGACAGCGAAATGTAAGAAAATATATGAAAAGCAAACATCTACAAAGACTAGAAGAATATATTTTACTAAATTCATAATAACGAACTCACCTGTTGCTTGCGAGTTTGCTCCTGGCGTTCCGGCACCACTTGATGGGTTTGAATTTGAGCCAGAAGCTGTTGCAGCGCCAGATCCTGATCGATTTGAAGCATCATGTTGCCGCTGTGGCAAAAGTTGGGGGATTAAGCTTGGTTGTATTGAAAGCTCTAAATAATAAAAAATTGACTAAGTGTTTTTGCTTGGCATAATTTTTTAAAATTTCAATTTACCATGTTCAGTGAAATTGAACAATGGTGGGAATTCTCTTCCATTCGGTAAGACTTGAGGACCTTCACGTAACTCATTAAAGAAAGGATGTGCGCAAGCCTTTAGAGGCGTTATTCTGGCGCTAGGTGTGTATTCAAGTAGTTCCGACACTAGACTTATAGCCTCTGGAGGTGTTCGTATGCGGAATACCTAGAAGAAATTAAGAAAAAAAAAAAAACAAAACTTAAAATTGAGTCTAATAATCATATTGTTGTGTATGATGTTCACTGACTTGGCTTGATACTAGAATTAAATATGAATGAAGTGTAAGGTTATTAATAATTCAAATTACGGAGGTCGTTCAATAAGTAAATGGGCAATTAATCATATATATATTTGAAACATTCAACCCTTCTGGAATAAAAATTAAAATGCAGCATTTTTCATCTTTTTCGTGCCAAAAAAAAACTGTATCTTATTGAATATCTAAGATGACCGAACGCTGTGGAATTTTTTTTATTAGAATTTAAATTCCAGGCTGGCATTAAGAACCAAACCACCACAAGATTTTTACAAAGTTTGATTATAGTTCTCGGCAATATTGCTATGTATAAATTCAAGTTTTTCATTTAGTTCGATTATATAGATTTGAATTGTTTCATTGATTATATAGATTTGATTTGTTATGTGATTTATACTTCCTTCATAAATGTATGCCCATTTATCTAATGAACAACTCTGGATACCCTCCTAAAAGAATAAAACAAAAACAAAAAAATCAGTTTTTATTCAAAATTTGAATGCTTTACACATACCAGTTAACTTTGAAGCATGATGGAAAAATTTGTACAGCAAACGGATTCTCACACAAAAAAGTTATTTAAAGAAGTAAAGCCAATATAAAAGCTTATATCAATAAATTTCCTTGATATTACTTTATTAGTTGTTTGCTCTTTAGACCATTAGTTTTATCGCAATGTATAAATAAATGGAATGAAATAACATTTTTAAAAGATTAACCAGTTTAATCTTAATGAACATACATACACAGCAATTCAAAATAATAGGGAATTACATTGTCAAGGCAACATTCTTAAGAGTTATGAAACCAAAAAACCTTTTTGGGTCTGACTTGCGGAAAAAATGTTAGGCGTGTTAAAGGAAAGGAGTTTTATTTTCGTCATAAAAAAACCCGGTGAAACACAGCGGCAGTAAAAATCATGGTGTGGGGCTACTTTTCTTGGTTTATTGTTCGACCGGTCTTCTAAATTCATGATAATCATGAGTCATGACCAAGAAAACATATCGTGATATTTTGAAAGAGGTAATGTTTCCGTATGCTGAATATGACACTTAGATGGCATTTGAAGCAAGATAATGATCCAAAGCACACTTCAAAATTAGTGAGTGCTTCGCTTCGCGATCATCAAACCGGTAAAATGCCGCTATCGGTCGTATAATTTTATAAAATATTTTCAAACTCGTTGGTTTGTTGCTTTCTCTATTATTTTGAACAGCTGTGTGCATATATGTACGTTGGGAAAAATGTCAAATCCAAATAATTAGAAGAGCCATTCAGAAGATTAAGTACTACTCACAGTAATTAGAACATTTCGAACCTTAATGTTTTCAAATCAATGGATATAGCATGCATTCTGGTTAAACGCGAAAAAATCAAAACACAATACCTCTACACCCAGGTCTTTGAATATAGAATACTTTTTTGACAGTAATTTAAAATAACACAAACCGAAAAGCAATCAATCAAGTAATTTCTTTTTAATTGTTCCGAAGGCAAATACTTCCGATTGTCAGGGAAGATTTACCTATTTACAAAGCTGAACTTTGGCGTACAGCTTAATTTGTACGTTTGGTCCTGTTAAAATGTAAGGTTATTTTTAGGAATTGTTATGACGTATAAATAAAGTTATGCGCCAAAGTTAACTTACATTTTTCGACGTAACATGCACATGCATGAACTTTGAGAAATTCTATTGTAAACGTTTTTCAAGTTTGCGTTAGACTTCTCAATCAAATACTTTTTTTTATTTGTATAATAAACAATAATATTAATACTGACAGTCGAAGTTTAACTTTTGCTTGATTTAAGATTCTCTTAAAAGTTATTTAAAGATAAATTATTTCGATAATTGGCTGACTTAAACTGGAACTTCTTGTGTATTCAAAAAAGTGTAACCATTTTTTAGCTTATAAGAGCTCTAATTCAGACGACCCGTGTGTATACAAAAGAAACATACAAAACGAGATTAGTTAATAATTATTATAGATGATGGTTTTCTTTTTCCTTAGGTTGTTTTTCCTTACTCTCCAGCGTTGTTTTTGATTTAAGGCATTTCGAAATAGACTACATTCAAGAAGTGACTGCAAAAAGTTTTTATTTTTTAATTTAATTTGAATTTACTAAATTGTACCTTTGGCAAAATTTTAATGAAATCACATGAAATGAAAATTTAAACAATAAAACTATAAAAGCACACACGCAGTGCCTTGATAAAAATAAAAAAAAGTCAGATGAGAGCTTCTTAACTCAAACCCAATTCGAAAAAAAGAATTATTGAAACAAAATGCATTAATATTTATCAAAGGAATATTCTTTTACTCACCTTTTGCCATGGATGACTTTTAATTCGGGGAAATTTGAATTCAGTATAATTTGGATTCATTTCATGAATTTGCTCTCGTGTTGGTGTACCCAATACCTTGATAACTTCGACCAATTGATCCACACCAGAATCACCAGGGAATATTGGCTGCCCCAAAAGTAATTCAGCGAGTACACAACCGGCACTCCACACATCTAAAGAGAATGTAAATTGGACATGAATTAAAGCCTTTCCTGTATCTGTTGTTATTAATATGGTTTTATGTTATTTTTTATGATATTATGTATATAGCCTAGACAACTTTTGAAGCTAAGCCATAATTCCTTTCTCTGAGTTTAAACGTTTTAAACACTCATTTAAAAATATACCTTTTCAACACTATTAAGATACAATTTTGGTTTAGATCTTATCGCTCGAGACTTAAACGTTAACTAAAAAACATATCATATCGTCAAAAACATGTTTTGCTTTTCTTGTAACACTGTTTTTGAAAGTCTTATTCTTTTTTAAGAAGTTGTTTTTATAGATATAATTATAGATTATATAGATTTTTAAGAGTAATAAATATCTAATATAAAAGAAAGCACCAATAGCCGTGTTTTTTTGGGATTCCGTTCAGTACAGTGAAAAATTGCCAAAAAAAAAAAAAACGATTAACGTAGTCCGGGTTTTGTATTTGAAAGTTGATACAGCTGAATGTTTTTTCTGAATAATTTATCACAAAACTCATACAAAATTTAGCGAAATTCAGACCAGAACTTGAATAAACTTAAAAAACACAACTTTAAAGAGGATGCTTTAAAAAAAATATAATGAATAATGTATATTTAATTTGTAAATTGAAGCTAAATGAAATAAGAACTAAATGAAAGTGGTTCGTTCGTAGATTATGTTCGTAGATTATGTTCTTATTATGTTTAGATCTTCGCATGCAACAAATGGCGGTATATTTGTCGACACTAACTTTTTGCAAAATAACAAACAAATATTACAGCTTATGTCTATTTTCATACAATTAAACAACTTATTCGATTCGGTTTCACAATTACATAATTAAAAACAAAGATCGATTTTATGCTAAGTAAAGAAAAAAACGGTACTTAAATGCTATATAAGCGAGAAACCGCTTTAATATTTATAAAAATACGGAGTTCTCTGTGATCTAAGAAATAAAAATTGATCAAACAACACCAAAAAGGTCGATTTGTTTGTCCAATGGAAAATTCCAATTATAACTACTTCATGAACACATCCATCGAGATAATCCCCATTAGGATTCTATTTTACCTTTTACCGGTCGATGTTGTAGTTGTAATGTATTTAAAATCGCACGATACAACGAATAGCTTTTCCAAAAAAACACGCCTTCATTCGTGCAACCCCGAGTTTGATTTTTTTACTATTCTAAAACTTTATTTTATTTCAAGTAAAAATCACAAAAACTGTTTTTATCACAGCTATCTTTACTTAAATGGATCTTTACTTTTTAAAGTTTCTTATTTATTTACATGAAACCAAAATCAAAATATGTATTTACCAATTTTTGTAGTATAATTAATTGCGCCAAATATCAACTCGGGTGCGCGATAGTACCTAGAGCATATGTACGACACATTCGGTTCTCCATGCAACAATTGTTTAGCGCTGCCAAAGTCACAGAGTTTAAGCACAGCGGTTTCTGGATCCAAAAGTAAATTCTGTGGTTTAATATCACGATGACATATGCCCAATGAATGTATGTATGCCAAACTTCTGAATAATTGATACATATAAAGCTGAAAATAAAAAATGAATATAAAGATTTACAAAAAAAAAAAAAAACTTACCCTGATAAAATGAATTGGTATCGTTTGTTTAGTTTTAGCATACTGACGGGCAACTTTATATACGGTTTCCGGTATGTACTCGAGTACTAAATTTAAAAATACTTCATCCCGCTGGAAGAAAAGATTGTACAAAACATGTGATGAGTGAATTTGTCTTTTTATTTATTTAACAACTAAAATTTTTAATTGTTTTTATTAATGTTATTATTGTTTTGTATTGGATGAAGAAATGAATAATAAAATATAACTTTTGTCTTATTGAAAACGTTTTTTTCCTGAACAAAAAATCCCTAATTAAAGCATTTAAGTAAACCAAAATAACTATATATTATAGGAATCGACATTAATCTAAGACCATCTTAAAAATATAAAATCAAAAAGCAAAACAATTCTACACAATTACAACACTGAAATAAGAATACTTAAATAACTACACAACTAAATGTTAATTTTCGTTTTTAAATTTTGTTTTATTTTATTCGCATTTCTTTTAACAATATCTCAATTTAATTTTAAGTTTTTCTCAAAAGAAACAATAATGAAACAAATGCAAACTTTTAGAAATCAAAAAAATAACTGGTGAAAGCAAAATGATTGATTAGAATTATGTTCAACGAATGATTTTTTAGAGGTATAAAACTTTGAATGATGATGTTTTTAAATTAAAATGAAAATTACTTTATTCGAAAGATAATCTTCTGGCATAATTTAAACATGATTTTTAACATTATTATCGATAATCTGGAGCTCCGATTTTAGATTAGCAGAGAAAATAATCAAGCGGCGTTAAAACGCAATTCACGGGTTCACAACGTAAGGCCATGCGGTTACCAAACGTTTCCTTCAATAAATCAATATTGGCACGAGCTGTGTGACATGTTGCGCCGCCGTCCGCGCGCTGTCTTGTTGACACAGCTTCACTATCATGGTTGTTCAATTGATGATCAAAAAAGGCAGTAATCGTGATGATAAAGCGGTCACCCACCATTTAAAGAAGTACTAAAGCACATAATTGTCAGTTTTTGAGACTTGAAAATTATCATTATTGACATATTCATTAAATCAAAAGTGAGCTTCATAGCTAAACAAAGTTCACACGATACGTATTTGGAACAAACCAATAATTTTGGAAATAAATGTGCACAATTTAAAAGCGTTCTTCGCAGCTACAGCAGCAGGCACAATGGCAATGGTCACCAGTTAAAATAGTGTGTTTTTGTTTTTAAACGGTTATAAATTTAATTTTAATATTATTTTAATAGTAAAATGTGTTTTTGTAAATTGAAAAAATTAGTTTTTAAAGAAAGTCGCATCAAGTTGACATTTTAAAAAGGTATCTTCTTTTGATATTTGTATCATTAAAAGAGCTGATATTTCTTAAAATGAACATAAGAAAATATTATTTATTTTAATAAATCAAAAGAAAAGGACACGAATGAAAATAAGATAACTTGTTGGATTTACATTCATTCACCCACATAAAATTAAATTAAAATTTGATATTTGACTTTTTTCAATGACACATATAAGTTTAGTTTTTTTCTTGCCCAATTTAAAAGAAAATTCTATTAAAGAAGCTTTTATCGCTTATTGAAAATAAGGCTTGATTCTAGAGAACCTTCGATAAGACAAGAGTTATTAAGAACAGCGTATAGCTTATAAACTTAAAAGAAAGGCTCAGATTATTTTAAAAACAAAGCTTCTGAGAAGCTTTAGTTCAAAAACAAATACAAATACTTCTTTGAAATGAAAATAATATACTCTCAATATAATAAACTGGCCGTCAAAAATATTATGAATAATCCTTTAACCAAACATACATATGTACGTAGCAACAAAAAATTTAGATCATCTGCTTCACGGTTATATAATAAGATTTTCGTGTAGATTTCGAAATATGTATTTTTGATACCTAATAGAAATTGAAATATCTTTACCTATCGTCCTAAACGGTAGTTAATTTATAAAAGAATTATTGATTGACTTAAGAGTTACAATACAATTCTGAAGTGATGCAGGGTAGGGGTATGTGTTATGCATATAATTCCATTATAAATAAAAATTTGGTTGCATTATTACATCTCAAATCGGAGGATGGATGTATTACTGAAAAAGAAAAAAAAATCAAAGGACTGGTGTTTCTGCTAATTAAAATCACCGTAAAAAAAATTGTTTTCATTTTATTGTATCGTGTTATGAAAAATATGTTCCACTTGAGATGGAAGAAAGCAAAATTACGTATGCGAACTCGAAAAACATGCAAATCCCAACATTTTATTTCGTTTCCATCGAGGCACCAACTCAACTCACAAATGAACATGTTTTATTACTTATATTAATGCGCTTATGCTTTTTTTAACAAACAAATTTTGACAAACCCTTGGCTATTACATTGCCTGTTTAAATAAGAAAATAATTTATTTATAAAATCAATAAAACGAAAATATATTAAAATACAATTTGACGAGCGTTTAAATCTAAATTCATAAATAATTATGTACTTTACAATTTAGCCATTTGTAGGAAAATTAAAACCAAACATGGTAATGTGTGAAATAATTTAAGGAAATTTAAAATGAACGGGTGAATTGTATTATTAATTGAAAAATAACTACCTGTGGTTTAAGCACCCCCGCAAATATCCCCAAATCGATGGGAAATTCGGCTAACTGATGGCCGATAGTAATATATGTATTTTTTTTAAACATATGCATGAATGTATAGTGGATTTTTTGTTTAATAATTACAAACGATAAGAAAAAACGTAAAATTTCATTAACAAAACATGTATCCAAAATAAAAATTTAAATGATTGTATTTATTTCATGTATTTTTATGCACCCATATCACATAATGTTAAAGAATCTGATCGTACTCTGGGAATCATAACTGATGTGTTGTGTATAATGATATTGTATGCTGTCAAGTACGCATTCAGGCCAGTTTTTTTTTGTACATATGCATAAGTATTTGTACACAGACTTAAATATTTATTTTTAAAAGCTTACAATATGTGAAAATTGAAAATTTGTTGGTCAACAATATTGTTTCCCCCGTTAAACGTTTCTAAGAAAGGAAATAAGGCATGACAACGATTTAGGCTAATAACTTTATATACAACATAAAATGAAGATTAAAGCCCTTGACACACCAATCAAATAAACTTTATTTAATAGAAAAGCACTAATTATGATTATTTTGGTTTATTTAAAAATATTTGATTTCACAATCTTATTCGAATTTATGCCGTTTTAAACAGACAGGCGACCACGGCGGAAGTATAGATATTTTTTATAGTGCGGAAATATTTTTTTTTTTTTTCATAGCCTCTGTTAAAAATTCATAAACAGTGCTAAGGTTTTCTCCTGTACCAATCAGTCCCAATTAATTATAGATTTATAAATTACATTTATTTTAAATAATCCAATAGATATAATGAATTTTGTGATAGAGGTGTTTTACTTATGCCGTTAATTAAAATTTTCGTTACTACGAACTATCGTTTTCATTTGCAAGTACATAAACATATTCTTTTTTTATTATTCTGCTTAGACTTGTTGTTCTTTTTAATGCGAATTCTCAACAAAAAAATATGTATTAAATTTAACACAGTACTTCAAGGAATTGTACCCAATCAAAGTTTGTAATGCCAAAATGATTTTAAGAAATAAAAAACGAATAATTGGTGAAAATCATTTCAGCAATGCTTGCAATAACTAGTATACAGTTCTTTTGATTTTTATGCATTGATTATATAAAACAGATTTTTAAATATAAATGCATGCAATTGAGAAATAAAAATAGGCAAAAGAAAGTCTAACAAAACTAACAACAAAATAATACTTATTTAACATTTTCTTACCTTTTCACCACTCGAGTAAAAAAAATACAATAACTTCACAATATTACAGTGCTCCAGTTTTCTCATTATCTGCAACTCCCGATTCTGAAAAGATCAATTATAATTAGTTGTGCATTTTTAATAATATAATACTAGTTTTTCCTATTGTGTATTCGATTTGAAGATGAGAACGTTTCAATTTCAATTTATATTTAAATGAGTGTCAAACTCAATTTTGTGTATAAAGCAAAAAAAAAATACTAAATGAAAGTGAAGCGCTTTCATGGCACGTCGTCGTCAGATTTATAAGTTGATAAGTTCCTACACATCCAAAACAAACACCTTACCTTAAAGCGTCTATCTTGTAAAACTTTTTTAATTGCTACCAATTCACCGGTATCGCATAATTTTGCTTGAAAAACAACTCCAAAACTTCCATTGCCAATAACTTTTGTGTCTGTGTATGAAACTTCTTGTACACGATCAGTGCCTTGTCCAGGTGTGGCAACAACTGTTGTAATTTTAGAACCGTCTCTGCCTATAATTTTACAAGAATTAGTAAAAAAAATTCTTTAATAAATACCATAAGAACCAGTTTGATACAAGAGTTGTGCGTAAAAGCATTAATTTACAACAAACAACATTTTTGAAAAAGAAATAAGGTCTATTGGCAGCTAGCAATGTTTTTAGGCTTCTCAAACATAAATGAACGAAATATAAACAGTTTTCAATTTAGTCTTATTGAGTTTGTTTAAAAATAATTCAACGGCAGGACTTGATTTGAAAGTATTTTAAGTATTTTTTTTTAAATTTTGGTACAAAGTTCACTAAAATTAAAATAGAGTTTAAATAAAAACACATAAACCAAAACTACTTCAAAACTAGTTTTGTCATAAAACTTCATACTTTTCCCGTAAAACTAGTTTTGAAGTTAGTTAAAAGCTCAATAATAGGGGTGTTATATTTCGTTATAAAAATGAAGATAAATACTAAAATAAATGTTTAATAGACAACATTTCATTTCGTATGCCTTTTACGTGTTTATTATGAAATTTTTCATTACGAGTGTGCCAACTCAAGATTTTATATGTTGAACTTCCTATACAAACGTTTGGATATCATCGAAAATACAAACTGTTTACCATTGCCATTCACATAGTGGGCAAGGGAAGATGGAACTGTAAACAATACTAAATTACTACAATTTTTGACTTATTTTTAAATTATAATTTATGAGTTATTTTGAAATTCTGTTTTTTCCAAATCTAAAAGGAGTAAAAAGTGTTCTTAAACTTTTCTATATCCAAGTAATTTTTGATTTCGGTTATAATGATAAAAGTTTAAATTATGTTAGTAAGTTTTTAATTAAAGCCAATGTGTGCTTGTCTCTCACCAATCGTTGCATATTGTGATTTATTTGAAAGATTTCATTCTTTTTCTTCATATTTAATAAAATAAATAAATATTATACTCCGTTAGCTGAAAGACATTCAACAATATGAGGGCAAATGCTAAAATTCTAGAATCGTTTCCGTTAACGTTCCGTTAACTACTGAAATGCATGCTATATTTCCAAAATCCGGATTGATATACATGATATATACACAATTATGTATGTACGTATACTTCTACTAAAGTACTAGTTCGAATAATTTAAATTTAATACCCATAATCACGGTATATAATGAATGAATACCAGTCGCACGTTATTTTCATGAATTTTCGGAAGAGAATTACGCAAGTTTTTTTTTTTTTTTTTCGATTATCATCACTATATATGCATGAAATTAAAATTTGTCTTTTTATATTTTTTCTTCACAAAACAAACTTATATGTCAACGAAAATTACTTGCGGTGAATATCGAAACCTTATATCAAAGGTAAAAACCGATTCCTTATATCAAAGCCCGGTATACCGCGTTCTTAACGAACAGATATCGTTTATACCGAGTGTACCGACAGAAACGATACCGAACCGAAAAGCGAAGAGCAGCCTTTAGTTTAAAAGTTTTCAGTGATAAAAGTACTAAGCATTTTGTAACGGTTATGTGATTGACTGAAGTAAAGTAATACAACCAAATCTAAACAATTTATTTATAGACAACATAAAATAAAATATTGGCAATACATATTATGAAACAGAATGAATGCCATCATATGACAACTGTGAACAAAAATAATAAGAATGGTATCGTATTTTTTTTTTAATACATGCATTTTATATATGAACACATTTTTGAATTTGATTTATTGATCCATAACTTATTTTATGTTTGGGTATAATACCTTCTGCTGGTATTCCATTCAATTTCTCTTGTGTTTTATCGATTTCCTTTGGAATTGAAAGAGCAACACTATGTTCTGGCCAAAGATCTTGTAACTTGCCGATAAGTTGTTTCATATCTGATTTAATATATGTTACAAGTATTTATTATTTGCATGAAATTTTAGTAAATATCAATATTTTGTTTTTAAACTCCAGACGAATTATTAAATTCTAATTACATTCTACAAATTTTGTTTCAATTGTTTAGAATGTAAAGGGTGTCCCAAAATTAACGCAAGATTTGAATTAAATAGAAAACGCCGTTTTTAGTCTTTTGATAGTTATATTTTTATTGACTCGTAAAGTACATAGGATAGGGTTATGTATGGAATAACACATCGGACAAATGGCCTCCACGGCTTTGCATGCACATGCGCACTCTTTTGTTGAAATTTTCCATGACCATTCTGCATAAATGTGGCTGAATTTCGTTGAAGCGTTGAATCTCCTCCTTTAATGCACGGGTGGTTGTGGGCTTGTTGACATAGACTTGTGATTTCAAATAACCCCATAAAAAGAAGTCTAATGGTGTTAAATCACACGATCTAGGAGGCCAATTTTGATCACCGAATCGAGAGAGTACACGACCTGGAAATCTTTCAGCAGTAAATGAATTGTTTCACGGGCTGTATGACATGTGGCACCGTCTTGTTGAAACCACATATTGGGCACATCAATATCATCCAATTTTGGCAGAAAGAACTGTGTAATCATGTCGCGATATCGAGCACCAGTAACAGTCACTGCTTGACCAGCATCGTTTTCAAAAAAATATGGCCCAATTATGCCTCCAGCCCAAAATCCACACCATACAGTCACGCGTTGTGGATGCATTTGTTTTTCGACAATCACATGTGGGTTCTCCGAACCCCAAATGCGGCAATTTTGGCGATTGACAAAGCCATCAAGATGAAAATGGGCTTCATCGCTTAGGATGATTTTGCTCGAAAAATCAGGGTCCATTTGTTGATGTTCAATAATCCATTCAACGAACTCTCTTCTCTGTCCATGGTCATTAGGCTTCAATTGTTGTGTTAATTGAATTTTGTAAGCATGAAGACACAGATCTTTGGTGAGTATACGCTGTAGAGAGGTTCTTGAAATTTGCAATTCTTGTCCACGACGTCGAATTGAGGTTCCTGGATTGTCAGCAACACTCTCACGCACTGCTTCGACATTCACATTTGAACGGCTTGTTTTTGGACGACCAGTGTTTTTGGCGTCTCCAACGGATCCAGTGTCCATGAATTTTTCAATTAATCTCTTCACAGTTGACGAAGTTAAAACACTATTCCGACCATATTTTGTATGAAATTTTCGAACTGCAGCCGCCAAGCTTTCACTATTTTTGAAATATTCTTTAATAATGAAGACACGTTGTTCTCTCGTGTAACGCTCCATTTTTAATAACCCTATATTGTTAGCTGTCAAATTGCTTTTTGTTCAGGGTTGCCAACACTTCACTGCACAAATGGCGGCAAATTCAAATCTTGCGTTAATTTTGGGACACCCTTTATATAATTCATGTTTTTTTTTTAAATAAATGTCCCTGAAAACAGATTTTCTATTTAACTGTTTTTTTTTTTCAAAAAACGATAAATTTAAGTAATATAGAAATGCTAGTAAAGCCTATTTCATACTATATTTCATAATTTTAAAGTAGATATTCCAATTCATCAATGAAAACCTTGATGAAATGGTTGAAATTATAAAGCAGACACTTTACTAATGTCCATATAAACATCCTGGATAAACTGATATGTATCGCTTTTTAATTCCAATCACAAAAAAAAAAAAACATAAAATTATGTTAATCTTATTTCGTACTATAAGTGCCAATTCGTAAAAAATTTCTTACACAAAGTAACTCAATTGAATGTTGATCCGTTGTTAACCATGTCAATTAGGAACAAAAAAAGTTTTGCCGTGGAATATAAAGTGTTTTTCAATTGGCGCGGGTAGATTTTGGCGCCCCTTGGCGGCCATTTTGTTTTGGTGACATCTGTGAAATCTTGTGTTTGTTATTTAGTTGTTTATGCCAAATCATCATGGCAAGTAACACGATTGAACAGCACGTTCAAATGATAAAACTTTGTTATCAAAATGAGTGTTCGTTAACGAAAACGTTGCGCGCATTGCGCCCATTTTACGGTAGACGTGGTGGCCCTTCACAGTCGACTCTTCAACGTTTGGTGGCCAAATTTGAGACGACCGGTTCAGTAAACAATCAGCCAAAACCCGCGTTCAAGGAACGCAAGATCGGCCGAGAAAATCGACGAGGTCAGTGAAAGTGTACAGCAGAACCCGAGGCAGTCTATTCCTCGCCGTGCACAAGAACTCGGCCTTTCGCAGACTTTAACTTGGCGAATTTTGCGCCGGGACTTGAGCCTACTGACCTAGAAGCTCAAAGGTCATGACCATAGACAACGCCGTTTGTTCGCTGACTGGGTTTCGAATAGTTTGGAAGAGGACTGCAATTTTGGGTGAAAAACCATCTTTATTGACGAGGCGCATTTTTGGATGAATGGCTATCTTAACAAGCAAAATTGCCGTATATGGGACGACACCAACCCACGCGAAGTTCACCAGGTGATAATGCATCCTCAAAAAGTTACCTTTTGGTGTCGATTTTGGGGGCCGGCGGAGGCCTAATTGGTCCGAGCTAACGCTACATAACGATGATAACCAATTTCTTATGGCCCAAATTGAACTTGGTTTCGGTGCTTTTATACGATATCATTTCAAACAAATTAAGAATAAAAAGAGAATTTGGTGTTAATACTAAATTTATGGTTTAAGAAAATTGGAAAGTATATATTGATAAATATTAAGTTGTTTTTAAGAACGTTCAAACTTCTGAACTAAATTCGATTTCATCTGCAACATTCCTTTCAACTTAGAGTTTTCGTTTGCAGGATAGTTTTTATTTTATACTTTGAAATTGGGCGCCATGAAATAAAATTTGCTTGATTTAGACTTTATTGCACTCTGAAAACTTAACTAAGTTATGTTTTAAATGCATTAACTGTTTTATTTGTTTCTTTTTATAGATGTAAACAAGGTGTCTCAAAAATTCCACATACCCTATCAGAGCGAAAGAGTTACCTGACCGGGTTTGAAAACTGAAACAGGAATCTTAAATCCTGAGAACCTTGTCGACTTTATAAACCCTTAGCGGTGCAACGAAGTTGCGACAACTTCTTTTAAGATCATGTTTCATATCTTATATTCTATCAGTCTTATTTAAAAACGCTGTATAGAGCCTACATAAAGTTATGTAATCTCTATAATGTCTCTAGACGCAAAAATGCTATTTATAAAACTTATACAAGGTTGCATAGTCCCATAATAAGCTAAACGCGTTTTGAGGTTGAATAGAGCCTACATAAGGAAATTGTTGTTATTATTATTTCGTAAATGTCATTTTGATTTCTCTCCTCTCTTTTTGAAATTAAAATAAAAACAATAATGCCTCTCTAGTTTAGCTCGTGCGTGAGTCGTGAGCCGAAGAAACGAAGAATTTAAAAAAAATATAGATTTTCGAAAGAGAATAGGTCCGTTCGCGTACTTTCTGCACTAAAATTCGTAAAAATAAATATTTTAAAGAGTGGGGGTAAAATTCTCTCACCAAAAAAAAAAAATACAAAAAAGTAAGCGAACGGGAAAACAACAAATTTTTCACACAATATTACTCTCTTGTTGCTGTTCTTTGAAAATTTGTTTTTAAATTTTATAACTGACAGCAAAAGCGAGCAATTTATTTAATTTATTTGAATTTCTATAAAATTTGAAATTTTCACAAATCAGCCCAAAGAAATTTCTTGGGCTAAAATTCGTAGGTTGGGGAAATATTTTACTCTCTTGTGAGCGCTCTCTTTTACGAAAAACTACAAAATTTTTGAGTACGCGAACATGATTTGGTTAAATTTCGTATTTTTTAGTAAAATTGGACTGTTTTAGGAGGGTACGCGAACGGACCTAATATCATACAAATAATTGGAATTATTTTGTTATATTTTAGTTGTTATGACAACAAACTGATTTTATAGACATTTTTTTGATATAAGCATTGTATAACTAAAATTTATAGCAGAATTTTTTATAAATAGGAATTTTCGCAAAGTTACATAGAGCCTACATAAATCCTTATTCACTGTATAACTATTCATCTGTTTAGCGAATTCTATTAAATAAGACTGTATGTGTATATTTTTCTTCTTTGAACTTATTTCATTTAGGTTTTGAACTTTACTGACAAAAATATAACATTGGACGTCATTGCACCTGAATTTGAGAGCAAGCACACAAGATGTCTCTTTAAGGTAGATATTCTTACTTTTATCTTTAGAGCAGAGCTGTTTAATAAACGAAAGATTGTGTTTTTAATGTAAGTTCAGTAGTATATGCAGTTCAGAACATATGCATTGAGAAAACCAAAGCTATAGTACCCACTCAGAAAAGAATAGCACGCTCTGGTTGCTCGAGCAAAATATCGCCCACATACATATACGTGCATAAGTGTATAAATCCAGCCCAGGCTAATCTGAGATTTTCCAGGGCTCGGTACTTCCTAAAGTAAAAGTAAAAACAAATTTCCTCAAAGAGCACATAAAGGAACACTTTTCATAATAATTGTCAAGGTTTTAAATAAGTCTTTATTTATACCAGACAAATTGTTCAAGCATTTTGATTGATTGTGGTAGCACATTCAATGTTCTACCACAATATGCGTTCAATTTCAATACATGTGTTTTAAATTCTGTGTTATTCAATGTTATATATTTCACGGTCACTTTAATTGAGTCAAGATCTAGTGACATCGAAGAGTAAGATTAAGAAAATAACTTTCACTTCAAATGATCTTTCAAGATCTACAATGAAGACATTATTTTTAGATCTGAAGCATACATATACATGTGTAGAATATTTAACGCATAAGAATATTGTTTCTTTTTTCGTAATCTACACAAATTAGTTTTTTACTTAATTTAATTTTTAATATTTAATATTCCGTCTGAAGATTGTTTAATAATCTGGTTTTACTTGAATCCGGGTAAATTTTTGAACGTGCTCGTACGAATTTAACACTTTTCGACGATGTTGAAGTCGACGATGCATTTGAATCGGTTTTATCGACATCATATTTTAATCTTTCACTTGCACGTCGTCTAAGTCTTGTTTTTTTCACTTCGTGCTCTAGCATTATATCGTCTGTAGCGGCGTCCTCCTCATCACCATTATTATCAAATGATGGAAGTATTGAATTTTTACGTCCTGTATCAGGTTCACTACCGTCATCATCCTTCTTTTTTTTCCGCCTTACTTTAATAACTTTCTTTAAACGCCCCGTTTTTAACACTTTGAAAATGGAATGGGGTTTAAAAACAACACGGGTGTTATCCTAGGATATAATTTGAACTATAATACAGAATGATATTAAAAGGTTTAGTTTAGATTTAAATACTAAACAGAGATTATTTAAAAATGGCCAAGAAATAGAAAAACACCGAACTATTACGACCCCGTTTTATTAGAGGATCAATCATGAACTAATTAAAATTTGCGCATTTCATGTGTTCAAGAATATAGTGCGACATAAAATTTAAAAAAAGCAAACAAATGTAGATAGTTAGGTGCTTTAAAAACATTGAGATGAGAAAAATATATGTATATCTACTGATTGATTTTGTTTGTATTTATATACACACATGTATGCTTATATTTGTGGCTCTTTTTTTGATAAATGTTCTTATCTTCATGATTCCTTCGACCCTCACCGTCTCTAACAGCTTAAGGTAAAAATTTCTAGTCTTATCTAATTAATACAAAAACAATCGAATGTTACAGACGACGACGGCTTGGCGATGATGGTGAATGCATTTTTATTTTTGTAATAACATACAAATCTTGAGCACATCACGGTATTGGCATTAAGAAATGATGATGCATACGATTTTTACGCAAGAACTATTAAAACATAGTATGTACTATACATACACAACACATTCTGTTGTTGACCTTGACATCCTTTTAATTATGATATCCGCTTCTGAATTATTGATTTGACAGTCGGATGGGATAGGCCTGTCATAAACGTATAGGTCGTAAGTATAATAGATATACACCTGTCTCCACTCGATTTTATCTGTCAATTGATTATTTAATATGAACAAATAAGTATATAATACATTTTCAATTGGACACACCAATTAAAAAGAAGAATATTTATTTTTTATCAAGAAATCACGAAAACGTATAATTTAATCAATTAATTAATAATTACGTATGTATATAAAATATCAAGAAAATCTACCAAGATTTGTTTATAAATATTTGAAGAAAATAAAAAAACATAGCTGCGGTGGTGTAACAAATAAATTGACACAAGCTCTTCTGCGTTTCTTGAATTGCAATTAAAAGTACATTTCTGTCTGTATGTACTCAGCTTAAACTAAAAAAGTGTTATTTTTTCCGGTTATACAAGTTTAATGGGAGTAGGTCGAAATGCTGTATTTAAAAATACTGTATGGTCAAAATTCGGTTATTATACCGTATGTTCATAATATTTTATGATTAATATTCTGTATTTCAAAATACTATAAATTTAAAATATTGTATCTCAAATATTGTAATAAATAATAATAATATAATAATATTGTATTGTAAAAATACTGTATCTCATAATACTGTATAATGTTGGAGGTTTTGACTGATCAATTAGTTTGGTGCAATTGTTTATTATGATAAGAACAATTTATGTACACATGTACATACATACATATGTATGTGAAAGAGATACAAACAAGAAGAAGAAAATGAGAAAGAGAAAATAATTTTGTTTGGGATAGATATGAGCAGCAGAAATTCTCTTAGGCAATCTAAAAATTGTTAGTTTTTGTTTAGTTTTGTTATTTTGACATTTTTTTAAAATACTACTTCTTTTAGCAAATTTTTACAACCAAGCTAGAACTTTTTTACTGTTTGATCATAAGACATTGCACTCCATAAGCTAAGAAGGTGCGGAAAATATGGGTGTTATACTAAATTTTGAACATTACTTTTTATCACAAGAGTATTATTAAAAAACGATACGTTTCTCATAGTTTCAGGAAATGCAATCAACAAGAGGAGGTAGGTTTACATGTTTTTTAATTTATTTTCTTAATATCTGCAAATTCGCCAAAATCAGCTTTGGAAACTCAAAGCTTAAAAAACACAGCATCGAAAACTTCAACCATATAAATAAGTATAACAAATCTTGATGGACCGCAATTGTATTTTGAATTTGTAATTCAACAGTCCAATAAGTTTTGTCTTCTACTTGTATGTATGTACATATATTGAATTTGTATTAAAAATGTCTATTATTATTATATGTTATTATTATCTAAATAAATAAATAAATTAGGTGGCGCAACAGTCCATGAAGAACCAGGGCCTAGTGACTTACAACTCTCAACCATCCCTGTGTGCGAGTAATGTTGCCAGAGATGGAAGGGACCTACAGTTTATATGCCGAATCCGAACGGCTAATTTGAGAAAGCACTTTTCATGACAAGAATTACTCTTGGAGGATTTGTCAATTCCTCGCAAGAGGCAGTACCCGTGAAAAAAGTTAGGTGGCACAGGCAGGGATTGAACCCAAGACCCCTTGCATGACAGTCCAACGCACTAACCATCACGCTACGGGTACTACGTTATTATTATCTGCTGTATTTAAAATTTTAAGGACATTTTTAACACCCACACGTTATTGTAGATTAACATAGCATTTTAAAGTTAAGGAGAAGCAATACATAAACTTCACATTTGATAGATATGAAGATGAATATAGTATTATGCAGATATGAAGACGGACTTGTTCATCGAAGTGCTTTTTCGCAATGTATCTATTCCCCCCTTGATAATAACATTTATGTCGATACATTTCCATCAGCCAATATAATGTGTTATTCCAGAAACGATGGTGAGATACATTGTAATTATTGAAAAATATAAAGCATGGAAACAATTATTATTAAAAGGCTATAATTGGGTTCACTAAATTAATTTAAAATAAGACGAATGGATTGAGAGGGATTCACTTTTAAGATTTTAAGAAGAAATTTTATCGAATTTTATCCAAATTTATTATTTTTATTTACATTAATAGAGTTGAATTTATTGGAAAAAAATGTTATTTGGCATCAGCTTTTTGTCCATGAACAGGAAATAAGCCAACGGGAGACATGTTGATTTGGATGTCTTTTCTTCTTTGGTAAAACCATACGTCATGGTTAATTTTCATAATTAATTGTCTTATGCTTTGTATCACATTTAATCATTCAGGCAACAGAATTCGTTTCTATTGACATTATAAATGTTATTTTAAATATACATACATTTAAATATGTTATGTATGCATGTAGAAAGCGTCGATTTTTAAAAAGATAGCTTCTAAATAGATAGCTCTGCAACAAATGGTATTGTTTGCATAGCATTGACCGACTGTCGTAATTTTCCTAATTTTCAATTGGACAAAAACTAAACCCGTGGAACGTCTTATACCATGGATCTAAAAGTATCGATTTATTATGAATTATTTTGTGTTGATGTAAAGTGTATTTGTACACTGCTTTATCGTCGCGACGTAGTACCGATGCAAAATGTGACCCAACACAGCGGGATTAAACTTTAAAATCATTATAATAAAATTGAAACAAAACCAATGTTTTTTTTAATAGCTTAACCCTTCCTCTGTATATAATAGTTATAACATCTACTCTACACTAATATTATAAAGAGGAAAGATTTGTATTTTTGTATGTAACGAATAAACTTAAAAAGAACTGGACCGATTTTAATAATTATTTTTTCATTAGAAAGCTACATTTTCATTGAGCTATATTTAGTACTAGATTACTATAGAAATCTTTAGAAATTCCTATTAAAACCAACCGAAGGTGTAAACAAAATTAGCCATAAAATGTCTTTCATTGCATACGCTGCGAAGAGTATTAATGATAGGACAAACAAATGTTTTCTAATTTAGTGATTCATGGTCGTTTTAATTAGCATGCTTATAACTTAAATATCTGTACCTATTTATGTCTACCCGTGTGAAGCCGGAACGGGCCGCTAGTGTATATATGTATATACATATGAATTTGTCTTTTACCCATTTTTTGTAAATAGGTTAAGAAATTTTAGGTTAATACTATTATCCCCAAAGTAAACTCATTCAATCAAGTCATTTTTTTTTTGTTATTTTTATTTCATAAGTTAACAGTACAATTCAGTATTTTTCAAGAATTTGTATATAAGAATGGACAGTAAACTTTTTACTTTGTTAGTTTGTGAGCGTTATTACAAATTGCATTGTATCTACATTTACGGACGACCTAACTTGCGTTTAATTTTATTCGGAAGAAACTCATTTTCGCATAGGCTTATTTAAATAAAACTAGCACAAAATACTATTTAATTCAACATAGAATGAATGTGATAATTAACAGGCAAATTTATTATTCTTAAAATTATATGTATACAAAAAACTATTTCCTATGACTATCTGGATAAATTTGAGTGACCTACATAATAGTGATCGTACAAAAAAGGAAATGTTAAGTTTAGGCGTGAACTCAAAGAAAGTAAATCAAAAAGTTTTGCAGAATTTACCTCTAACAAAAATCCGAAATCCACTACTATTAAGATATGGCAAAACATCCGGCGAGTTACCGGTAATCCGAACCCACTTACAATACCGTGTGTTCAATTAAATAATGAGTTTATAACACATCCAGCTAAATTTTGTAATTTATTTTCCCAAACTTGGTCTGAATATTCAAAAGACCTAAATGCCCATACTAACTTCAAAACAAAAAAAGATGAATTCCTCAGTAGCTCTCCGCACATACCCATTAAAAATATCTCCACTCAGCGGATAGAAGAACCTATTTCATTAATTGAATTTGAAGCATGCTTAAGTAAAACCAAGGGGAAAACACCCGGCAGAGACAGAATTTGTTAGCCAATGCTTAAAAACTTACCTCTTGATGTAAACCAAAGACAATAACGTATTCCAAACCGGAGTAGTTCCACAAAGTTGGAAAACTCCCATACCTAAAACTAAAAAAGATTAAATGTTTATTTTATCAATTTTATCGCCTAATTTGCCTAATATCTTGCTCTTCTAAAGTTTTAGAAAAAAATGTTGCAAAACGCCTTATGTGGTTCGTTGAAACAAAGAAATTAATATCCTCCAACCAAATGCCCTTTGAATCAAACAGAGGATGTATTGATGCACATCTTCACTTAGATTATTACATCTCTAAAGCTATATCCTCAAAAAATCATGTGTCAGTGATTTCGCTTGACTTTGAAGCGAAGCGAATTGGTCTGCTTATAAAACTTAAAATATGGAACATTGGAAAAAAATCTTTAGCTATGTCTGATCATTTTTAACCAACATTTATATATTAAGTAAAATAAATGATTTGAATTAATGTAGAACTCAATTCGATAATGTTGTTAATGATATTTTAGCATGGTCATCTGCCTCAGGAGCAAGACTATTATTACAAAAATTTAAAATTCTGCATATTTGCAGAAAAATTAACTCTCCTGAAATTATTTTAAGCATAAATAATGTAATAATTGAAAATGTAAGAACCCTAAGAATATTAGGATTATCTTTAACAATAAATTTAATTGGAAAGAATCACTTTGAAAATTATACAGCCAACTTACCATTAGGGAGCGAGGAGGAGCATCAACGCATTCAACACTACACCAATTAGAAAAATTCCTGCAGAAGCAGGCCTTCCGACAGTCGAAGAACGTTTTGAAGAAATAACTACAATTAAAATGCGAAACTGTTTTTTCCAAAAAAAAACTTGATTATTGATAAGGATATTCATCAATCATTTGGACATAAATGTAAAAAACGTATCCCGTCTGCAATTAGAAAAATCCTTGAGAAAGCGCAACAAATGGAACTCCCAATAAAAAAAGCCACAAAATCATGTTTTATCTCACCCTCCATGGCATATTAAATCTGAATCTATTGTGTTTACTTTGTCTTACTGTAGAAAAACAAATACCAATAACGCGCTGTATTGTTCTCTATTTTCATCCATCTTAAACGATCGTCATGTTGGTAATGCAAAGGATTTAGGTGGAGGTGTTCTCATAGCGGTAAAAAATACATATTTCTCTTCTTCTATCTTTTCCATTTGAATTATCAATTGAACTGGTATGTGTAAAGATAATGGTACAGACTAAGGCCTCTTTCACACATGACGATTTTCTCCGTACGGAAAAAAAACCGTACACGGTCGCCCTATATTTCAGTCGTTGAGACGGCTGTTTTAAATCATCCGTACGGAAAAAACCCGTCTCCGTCCAGAGTGAAAACTTTAGTTAATTTTATTAGTTTACTATCAATGGCTCACGGATAAAAACCGTACGGATTTTAACCGTACGGACGAAACCGTCTCGTGTGGAAGAGGCCTTAGACTATTTTCATTTTAAACGTCTACATTCCTCCAAAGAGTTTGGAGTCTGTTTATAACGATCTCTCCTTGGCATTAGACTTTCTTACACATTGACTGGATTCCATCCGAAGACGAATCCTGCCTTGAAGCCTCTCCTTCTTCTTCACAATTGGAACTATCTCTTCTCGATAAAGTCCTTCTTACTGACTTAGAGCAAACAAGCTGTATTAAAAACTCAAAAAATCGAATTCTCGATTTAGTCTTTTCTTCTGACGCTATTAGTACTCTTGTTCTAGAATCTAGATCAGGAATTACTAATATTGATAAATATCACCCCCCTTTGGATATTTTTTTTTACTTAAGTAATCACCTTACTGAACACAGTAATTCCTTTGATTGCTTATATAATTTTGACTTCAGAAGAGCTAATTTCCAGCTGTTGTCTGAAGATTTAACCATTTCTGGAATTGCTGATACATTAGCATTTTCTAACATTGACGAAGCAGTTTCAACTTTTTATAAGATCCTTAATTATTGTTTGGAAAAAAATGTACCTTTAAAGAAATCAAAAAATACAAACTTTAGCCACCCTTGGTACACGAAAGAATTGCGTTTACTGCGTAACAAAAGAAATAAGGCATGGAAAATGTATCTCAAAACTCTGTCTCCAACCAACTTCTCTTTCTATGTTGAACTCTTTAACCAATTTAAGTCTCTTTCTAATTTTTTATATGCTAGCTATGTTACTGATATGGGCACCTCTTTGAAAGAGAATCCTAAAAAATTTTGGAAACTTGTAAACCTAAAGAAAAAATCAGATGGCTTTCCAGTTAACTTCACTTACAAGAACCTTTCATTAAATAAAACTGTTGATATCTGTAACGCTTTCGCAACAAATTTCCGTGAGTCATTTGTTAATAACCCTGAAGAAGTTGATGAAGTATATTTTCATAATCTTCACTCCTTTTCGCAAACTAGCTGTAGTCACATACCTGTGCTACAGAGTACGGTCCTTGATCTTTTATCCGCGTTAAATGATGACTGTTCAGCCGGTCCCGATGGTATTCCCCTGATAGTTTTAAAAAAGTGTAGTAATGCTTTAGTTGAACCGCTTACGTTCTTATTTAAACTTTCTCTAAAAACAGGCAAATTTCCCAATATATGGAAAGAGTCATTTCTAACACCAATTTTCAAGAAAGGTAACAAGGTGGATATAAGCAACTACAGGCCCATTGCAAAGCTGTCTTGTATTCCTAAAGTGTTTGAACAAGTTGTTTGTGAAAGTGTAGCATTTTTTAGTAAGAATCTCATTTGCGAACAGCAACATTGTTTTGTGAGAAAAAGATCAACCGTTACTAATCTCCTCACATTCTCAAACATATGTTCAAACGCTTTAGAACAATGGTCATGAAGTTGACTGTGTATACACTGACTTTTCTAAAGCTTTTGACCAACTTAGGCACGGAATTATTTTATTTAAACTTAAAGCTCTTGGTTTTCCACCATTTTTCTTAGCTTGGATCAAATCATACCTTGAAAACAGATCCTATGAGGTAAAATTTAGAAAATGTCTTTCTGAACCTTTTGTTGCTCAATCTGGTGTTCCCCAGGGAAGCCATCTTGGCCCTTTTCTGTTCATCCTGTCTATTAACGATGTATCGTCATGTCTACGCTCAAGTGAAGTACTCATTTTTGCTGACGATATGAAGATTTTTAAAATAGTAAAATCCATCAATGATCGTATTCTTTTACAAGCCGACATTGATAGTTTCACATTTTGGTGTGAGAAAAATAGCCTTGCCCTCAACCATTTAAAATGCCAGACGATAACTTTTACTAAAAAACGAATCGTTAGTGTATTTGATTATTGTATATCACAGCAAAAACTCTGTCGCGTCTCCACAATTAAAGATTTAGGTGTTAATTTCTGTTCCAACTTAGAATTTACATATCACATTAATTTGATTGTTAATAAAGCAAGTTCTATGCTTGGTTTTATAAAACGCTGGGCAAAGGAATTCAATGATCCCTATGTTACTCTTTCTTTGTATAATTGCCATGGTCTTGAATATGCTTCGCAGGTATGGACTCCCTATTACGAAATTCATAGAAAACGTATTGAATCAATTCAACATAATTTCATTCGCTCTGCCCTAAAGGGTCTTCCTTGGGATGATCTCTATGATCTGCCTCAACTTAGTTAAGTTGTAATCAAGACAACTCAATTTGAAGACAACTGCAAACAAAATTCGTATTATGGGAGACAACTTTTTTCAGTTGAGTAGACCAAATACATTGCCTACTTTTATGTGCTTGTTTTGTGTCAAAATCAGCTGTGTAAAGTAAAATACGTAGGTATTTCAAAGTTTCGAATTCAGTGCAAAATTTTATTAAAAAGACAAAATAATACGAAATGGAGAGTTGCATTGATTTGTTTCTTGTAAATTCGGAAAAAGAAAATCCCCTCAATGTTGCGCTGATGAGAAAAAATATTAGAGATCGCTCCAATCCATTGGAACTTCCAAACAAAAAGTATTATTTGTAAACAAATTCTTTGGTGAGAAGTGTTGATTTAATGACTCCGTTTTGTTGCAGATTTATAAGTTATTTTAGACTCGACAAAGACACATTTGTTTATGTGCTAAACGAAATCAAAGATTATTTGAAAGCGTTCCTCCGCAGTCCCACCAATTCTCAAACTCTGCACTGCCCTACATTTCATGGCAGAAGGAAGTTGCCAAAAGTGCAGTGGTAATGATTTTAATTTAGGCCTTGCTCAACCAACAGTTTCGGTAGTAGAAGTGCTAGACGTAGTAGAAGAACATATCTGACCAATTTGAATTCAAGTCTTCAACATCTCTATATAAATAGAAAAGGTTACTACACTCTGAATGTCATGATTGTACCTAAGTGTATGTTTCTGCTGATGAACCTCAATCAACCTCTCAAATTGGGCAGGTTTAGTGATTTTTGTCTAAAAAAATTATTTTCTTACAAAAGTTTATATTATTATTATTTTCTTAATAAAATTGCTTTTCAATTTGCTGTTGGTGCGTACCGATATTTTTTTGTACACACAAATGCACTACACAATAGGTAAATAGCAGTTGTTGAATTTTGATAACAATCACAACTGAGAGACAACTCAACTGGCTTACATAATACCCCCAAACACACTTAAAAAGTCAACCATTTCTCAGTTGACTACTGGTTGACTTGTGACAGTCAACTAGTTGTGATCGGTAATACCGATTGCCGGATTACAACTCAACTTTGTTCTTAGTTGTCTTACATAATAGGCCCCTTAAAATGTTCATCGATAGATTTAAATAAGGTGGGATTAAAATCATTGTTTGGAACCAGTGCTTCACTATCGTAAACGTCTTTATTTTATTTTTTGTACTGTAATAATTCCTGTAAAATGTTAATAATTATTATGTTTTGTATTTTGTGCGTGTGTTAGGCTATAATTGTATTATTTTCTTACTAACAACTAATACATGCACTTATGATGAGCCTCTGATCGTAGTTTGATGCTTGCTATAAGCTTACTACTTTCTGAAAATTCTGAAGTGTAAAAAAAAAAAAAATACAATCCATCAATTGCAGTCACGTTAGAAGATGGTTATATTTTAAGCATTGGTTCACTCCCGGATTTCACATCAGTTTTCTCGGCAGAAGGATTTGCAATCCTTCAAGCAATAAAGGAATCTATAAACCGCAGAGGTAAATATGTTATAAGCTCCGATAGTATATCGGTTTTAAAAGCAGTAAACAACCCTAATAACAACGCTGAACTATTTTCTTCAATAAGAAACAAGATTATTATGATGCCAAACAAAATTAAGGTAATGTAGAGTCCTGGTCACGTAGACATTCGTGGTAATGAATATGCTGATAAAGCCGCAAATTCTGCAAAAGACGCACCACTTTACAAATTCAATGCATTTACCAAACAAGATCTTCAAACATATATGTATGTACATAAAAACCTTAAAATCATACAAAAAAATGAATGGAGCCTTAACCACCATCACTACAAAAAAGGAAACGACAAAAAAAAAAAAACAAACCAATCCAAACACAAAATTTCAAACTTTGTTTGCCTGAGGCTCAGACACATCTCAACACCTCAACACCTCACCAACACCTACTCACCAAAAACGACCCGCCGATATGCATCTCAGAAAGAACATTTTATTCAAAGTTGAAATACAATATCAATGTACGGAATTACTTTGCACCGGAAGCCATCAGGACAATTTTTATTATAAGAGGAGAGATGTTGCGGCTTAATAACATACCTCACTGAAACGATTTGGCAGTTATTTGTAGTTTCTGTACTTACTTAAGGTGGCGCTACAGTCCTGTGTGAACTAGGGCCTCACCCAACAAACTTCTCCATCTAGCTCGGTCCCTAGCTAGATGTCTCCAGTTTCGCGCTCCGAGTTGGGTGAGGTCACCTTCCACTTGTGCGCGCCACCTGATTCGCGGTCTTCCTCTACTGCGCTGTCCTGTGGGTGTGGATTTGAAGACTTTTCGGGCCGGAGCATTGGTTTCCATGCGCTCTACGTGACCCAGCCATCTTAGTCGTTGGACTTTTACCCTTCTGGCTAAGTCTACGTCGCTGTACAGCCCGTACAGCTCGTCGTTCCATCTTCTCCTCCACTCCCCTTCGATGCATACGGGACCGTAGATCACACGAAGAATCTTTCTCTCGAAACGACCCAAGGTGCTTTCATCGGCTTTTGTCATAGTCCATGCTTCTGCACCGTATAGCAGGACTGGGATGATAAGGGTCTTATATAGCGACACTTTGGTCCTTCGAGAGAGGATTTTTCCACTCAATTGCTTTCTTAACCCAAATAAACAGCGGTTAGCAAGAGTTATTCTTTGTTTGATCTCAGCGCTGGTGTTGTTTTCTGCGTTTACAGCGGAGCCTAGGTAGGCGAAGTCATTGACTACCTCAAAGTTACGTCTGTCGATGGTGACGTTTTGACCAAGACTTCGGTGTTGTAGGTCCTTTCTTGATGACAGCATGTACTTTGTTTTGCCCTCATTAACCGTTAAACCCATTTTTGCCGCCTCTGCCTCAATACTCACAAAAGCCCCATTGACATCACGCTGAGTTCTTCCGATTATGTCAATATCATCAGCATATGCTAGTAATTGGACAGACTTTTGAAAAATAGTGCCTCTAGTGTTGACGTGTGAGCTTTGCACTATTCTTTCAAGTACGATGTTAAAAAAATCACATGACAGCGCATCACCTTGTCTAAAACCTTTTTTGACATCGAAAGGTTCTGTTAAGTTGTTTCCAACATTTATGGAGCAGCGTGAATTCTCCATGGTCATCCTGCACAAACGGACGAGCCAAAACTAGACATGGCTCTACACAGTTCGTCCCTGTAGATACTGTCATATGCGGCCTTGAAATCGATGAAAAGATGGTGGGTGTCGATTTGGTGTTCTTGAGTTTTTTCCAGGATCCGTGGTAATGTGAATATTTGATCGACTGTGGACTTTCCTGATCTAAAACCACACTGATAAGGACCTATCAGGTTGTTGACGGTGGGCGTTAGACGTTCACATATTACGGCAGAAAAGATTTTATAAGCGATGTTAAGTAGACTGATTCCTCTATAATTGGTGCAGTTTAGAGGGTCTCCTTTTTTTGTAGTCTCTGTAACTTAAATAAAAAGGAAGATGTTGGACACTTTCTGGGTAAATGTCAGATTCTAAAAGAAATAAGGGCAGTTTTTGGAAAAAATGTTCTACAAGAAAATGAAATACTTCGACTCCTGAACAATAATAACTGGATGCAGCTTGCGGAGTACTATAAGAAGGCAACCTCATACCGGAAGAGAATCATAAGTGAAAGCTTCTAAAATTTTGTTTTAACTAAACTAAAAGTCATAATTTATTGGTCAATTTAAGCGTTACGCTAATTTTTTTTCGTTTTAGCTAAACTGAAAGCCATTTCAAAACAACATGTTTTATAATTTAAAACCTAAGTTCTCTAAACTGAAAATTTAAACAATATTTTGTTATTATAATTATATTTATATTTAGTAATTAGAGTAATTTAAATAAATTAAAAAAAAGTCAAACGTATCAGATTAATATACAATTGTAATGTAAATTAACGAAAATTTAAAGCCATTCAGGCAAACGACATAAATTGTCATGCCCTTAATTATTCATTATTATTATATATCTGTTGGATAAAATCGAATCTAATCTAATAATCAGTCTTAAGAGACAATTTTTTTAACACATGTCTACAAATCTAGAACATACTTATTTTCTTATAAGTAGCTTCAAACAAGATAAGTACTTCATTAGCACGTTACGATCAATTTGCAACCAATTTTTGCAGTACATAATATACTATTAAAATTTAAAAACACAAATTGTATACCCAAAATAAAAAGGATCTTAAAGAGAATCAAGATATGTATATTGTTTGTATAAATAAAAAAATAAATACTAAAACTTCATATCTTACACTTTCACGATAACTTGATTAGCATTCTAAATGATAACCCGGGGAGAGTACGATAACTCAGGCGACAAAGTTTAATGACGCATTTGTATAGAACAGTTACAAACAAACATTTTTTTCCTATTGGAGGGGGGCCTATCTCCCCCCGTTTAGGCGGTAATTTAAAAAAATGTGTACGTTAAATGGAAAAAAATAATTAAAAAATATTGGTAATACTTACAATTAAGTTTTATATATTTTTTTAAAGCCAACACTTTCGTCTATTAGCTTGT
This sequence comes from Eupeodes latifasciatus, assembly GCA_920104205.1. Classification (NCBI taxonomy): domain Eukaryota; kingdom Metazoa; phylum Arthropoda; class Insecta; order Diptera; family Syrphidae; genus Eupeodes; species Eupeodes latifasciatus. The sequence goes on along the minus strand of OV049926.1, from coordinate 98,889,976 downwards.
TTTTAAATCAAGTCAAAACTATGCAGTTTTTGAAAAAATTGTTTTAAACTCAAAATTTGTGTAAAAAAAAGTTAAAAAAAAGGTTTAAAGTGTAATATTTCAAAACTTTCAGATTATCTACTATTTTTTTTTAGAATTCATTGCTCTTATTTGTTTTTGATCAAAAACTGAAAACTAGATGATTTTATGTCTTCTAGTTCTTGAAAAAATTGAAAATTACCAAAAAAAAATATTTTAATTAAATTAATTTTTCCTTGCTTGAGTATTAACGTAGTCTTATTTTGATAGTAACAATCCAATATGGATTAAGATATACCTAGGGTAAATTAATTTTTCTTAAATCAAGCTTATTTAAATGCAAAAGAAACTTTAAAAAAACTTAGTTGTAAGTGATTTTTTTGAGGTTAGGATTTTCATGCATTAGTATTTGACAAATCACGCGGGATTTCAGACATGGTGTCAAAGAGAAAGATGCTCAGTATGCTTTGACATTTTATCATGAATAGACTTACTAACGAGCAACGCTTGCAAATCATTGAATTTTATTACCAAAATCAGTGTTCGGTTCGAAATGTGTTTCGCGCTTTACGTCCGATTTATGGTCTACATAATCGACCAAGTGAGCAAACAATTAATGCGATTGTGACCAAGTTTCGCACTCAGTTTACTTTATTGGACATTAAACCAACCACACGAATACGTACAGTGCGTACAGAAGAGAATATTGCGTCTGTTTCTGAGAGTGTTGCTGAAGACCGTGAAATGTCGATTCGTCGCCGTTCGCAGCAATTGGGTTTGTGTTATTCGACCACATGGAAGATTTTACGCAAAGATCTTGGTGTAAAACCGTATAAAATACAGCTCGTGCAAGAACTGAAGCCGAACGATCTGCCACAACGTCGAATTTTCAGTGAATGGGCCCTAGAAAAGTTGGCAGAAAATCCGCTTTTTTATCGACAAATTTTGTTCAGCGATGAGGCTCATTTCTGGTTGAATGGCTACGTAAATAAGCAAAATTGCCGCATTTGGAGTGAAGAACAACCAGAAGCCGTTCAAGAACTGCCCATGCATCCCGAAAAATGCACTGTTTGGTGTGGTTTGTACGCTGGTGGAATCATTGGACCGTATTTTTTTAAAGATGCTGTTGGACGCAACGTTACGGTGAATGGCGATCGCTATCGTTCAATGCTAACAAACTTTTTGTTGCCAAAAATGGAAGAACTGAACTTGGTTGACATGTGGTTTCAACAAGATGGCGCTACATGCCACACAGCTCGCGATTCTATGGCCATTTTGAGGGAAAACTTCGGAGAACAATTCATCTCAAGGAATGGACCGGTAAGTTGGCCACCAAGATCATGCGATTTGACGCCTTTAGACTATTTTTTGTGGGGCTACGTCAAGTCTAAAGTCTGCACAAATAAGCCAGCAACTATTATAGCTTTGGAAGACAACATTTCCGAAGAAATTCGGGCTATTCCGGCCGAAATGCTCGAAAAAGTTACCCAAAATTGGACTTTCCGAATGGACCACCTAAGACGCAGCCGCGGTCAACATTTAAATGAAATTATCTTCAAAAAGTAAATGTCATGGACCAATCTAACGTTTCAAATAAAGAATCGATGAGATTTTGCAAATTTTATGCGTTTTTTTTTTTAAAAAAGTTCTCAAGCTCTTAAAAAATCACCCGATATTACCAATATTTTTTAATTATTTTTTTTTGTATTTTAAATAATAATTTTCTTAAATTGCCCCTCCCGCCTAAACGGGGATGATAGACCCCCCCCTCCAATAGTAAAAAATGCTTGTTTTTAACTGTTCTTAAGAAATCCGTTATAATATCTTGTCGCCTGAGTTATCGTACTCTTGCCGATTAGACTTGGTTGACTTGGATCTTCAAAGGGAAATAAACTGTCCCTTATAGATAAGTATATTGTTAAAAGCTGTAAGTATACTTAGAATTCCAATTCCAATTCAAATAAGGAAAACATCTATTTCAGAAAGACAATTGAATGTAAACAATTAAATGCCGAAATAAATAACGAAATCTAGTCTTGTTCACAATTATATTTTGATAATCCAAACATATTATGCTAATAAACGAATAAATCGTGATATTTATATTGATAACTAGCGGCCCGTCCCGGGCTCGCACGGGTAGACATACATAAATAGGTACAGATATTTAAGTTATAAGCATGCTAATTAAAACGACCATGAATCACTAAATTAGAAAACATTTGTTTGTCCTATCATTAATACTCTTCGCAGCGTTTGCGATGACATTTATGGCTAATTTTTTTTTACACCTTCGGTTGGTTTTAATAGGAATTTGTAAAGATTTCTATAGTAATCTAGTACTAAATATAGCCTATGTAACTCAGTTATAATGTAGCTTTCTAATGAAAAAAGAATTATTAAAATCGGTCCAGTACTTTTTGAGTTTATTCGTTACATACAAATCTTTCCTCTTTATAATATTAGTGCAGACATAATTTAATTTACCCATTAAACAATCATTTTAATAGAACGTGATTAGTAATAAATTATTTTAATTAAAATATCTTCAAATGAAAGAACATTTATCTTTTTTTATGTTATTAATTTTCAAATGCAAAGGGATTCAAACATCTTTTCTTGTATTGGCTAATAAAAGTTTTTGTTAATACATTATTTTCGTAACCTTTAAATTTGATCGAGCCAATTTAAGTTTTAAGGGCGTTCAAAACATTCTGATTTTCAATCGACAGAATTTAATTATATGCGTCAAATTGGCACGGCGAAGTTATTTTTCTGAAGTTACTTAAGGAAATGATTTGTTTTTAAATTAAAGAATAACAATACTACACGGATAATATATTCAAATTGAAAGTAGTGATATGTATAACTTTAATTTCTTCTATTTTAAACCTTTCGTTCCCTTTTTTCTCTTCTATTAAGCTATTTAAAATTGAAGCGCTTATCACAAAAGTATGAAAATGTGAAATTATGTACGATAACACGTAAACAATTTTAAATTATACAAATTTACAAAATTAGTTATTCTTCATTTCAGATGTTATTGCAATTGTCAAGCTCATTGTATATATTTCTATTCGTTAAAAAATAGACAGAACATCATCAACAAATCATCAAAAATTTGAGCTTGAATGTTATGTTTTATTACGGTTGGTTTTGTACATATTGTACATACGAGTTTTATGTAGAAACGGGGAAGTGGGTTTTATTATAAAAAGTATACCTATTCTCCTTTTCTTGCACAAAAACAGCTGATATAAACACCGTAACACATTCAATTGCATTTGACACATAATGATAAATCTCAAAATAAATGTTATCACTAATCTTTCACTAATAACAATTTAAAAAGAAAAAAACATATTTATCTATGTCAACAAAAAAAGCAATCAAAGTTGCTTCAAGATCAAGAACTGATCTAGTTATAGCATACCTTTTGACTGTTTTTTTTTTTTTTTTTGTCACAACGATACCTGACGGTCACAATAAGGTGTTTATTATTTTTCAATTAGACTGTGTCTTATTTGTTTTAAGAGTGTATGATAAAATGTGCTAAATCAGCTATCCCATGCATGCATATATGAGAAAGAGATATGAATATACCACCATACTTAGTTTATAATATTTTATTGTTGGTATAATGTGGAAATTGAAGTTGTACAAGTAAAATAAAATAAACAAACATTTTATTTCTGTCTATCGAAAATCGAAATAACAATACTTTTACTTTTACTCAGCTGATTTAAGATAAGAAGCGTTTTCATAACCAATCGAGTTTGCTTGATAGTTGCGATAAAAGCTTGAAGGAAAATGTTTTGCTTTAACCAATTTCTTAAAAGAAAACATAAAATAAGTTCAAATGTAAATATACACACAATATTAAGAACATTTCATTCTTTTATGTTAAAATTTAATATATTGACCAGGCATAATGACGAATTAAACAGATGAAACAGAAAATACTTTACTTGAAAACAGATGAATTAATGAATGTTTCTCAACCCCAAATAAAACCGTGAAAGTGGCAGTATAATAGTTAAGAGTAACTGCTCTGATACATAAACATTTGCTTTTAAACATAAACTTTTTTTTATATTTAAAAAATATTCCTGAGAAATGTTGATGTAAGGATAAGTTAACGTCTGGTTCGTATAAAAATTGCAAAAAGATTTGGAAATAATAAAAAAAAGAGTTTTTTAGAAAGAACAATAATATTTTATTTTAAGAACAGAAACGAATAGAAATATATGCATTTGAAAGAAGACAAACATATTTTTTGAATCGAAACAAATGGAACATAAATTAAAAGAATAAAGATAATTTTAGATATTTATGAAGTGTACATATGTATGTATATCAAACAAAATATAAAATGTTTTATAACAGCATTTCAAAAGTTAAAATGAAAAACAAACTAGAAAATAGAGGACTTGTTAGTAAACTATTTAGAGAAATAATTGTTGTTTAACTAAAATACCTTAATTTCATATTGATTATCATTACTTTTATATCAAGACTATAAAGTTAGCATACACCCATGTATCAACACACAAATAAACATTAATCAATACACAAAGCAAACATTTATTTACGCAACTAAACCATTCATTGTTCATATTTATTATAAATGATTATGATTTTTGTTTTCGAAAAAAATGTACAGAATAAATGTTGTGTACCAAATACGATTCAAGGACTTATATATGACGTTTTGAAAAAAATAATGGACTTAAATAACAAACATTGATTTACCATTAAAAGTAAACGGTTAAGTTTCCGATTTGTTTGCCTTACCCAAGAGCTAAGGCATTGTTACCAATGTCTTTGTCATAGGTGTAAGTATGCATGTGTAGTATTTAATATTTTGCTATTTTGTTATTGCATGAAGCTAATGAAAAATTTAAATGTCTACTAAAGTGCTTTTGTTTTAGTAAGCTCTCATTTTCTGATTGCGTTTGCACATCTTCATCAGGAAGGGTTCTAACAATTTCTAAGTGATTGTACAATACAAGGGAAAAATGTCACATACTTTAAAAACGTATGAGACCTTCTAGATCAGGTGATAAGAAAGCTTGTCGTGACCTAATAAAACTAATAAGGACCCAATTTTAAAAATACCTCAAGATTATTTTAAAATTTGATAAACTCAATGACACAATGGTTGCGAGCTTTTACGGTATTGGGTCCGTAGCAAAATATAGCAGTATTTTAGGATATACTATATGTAACAAAACTTCAAGACCCTCTTGCTAAGATCATCCATCGGGGAGAGTACGATAACTTTGGCGACAGAGTTTAATGACGGATATGTATAGAACAGCTAAAAACAAGCATTTTTTACTATGGGAGGGGGGTCTATCTCCCCCCGTTTAGGCGGTAGGGACAATTTAAAAAAATATGTACATTAAATGGAAAAAAAAAATAATTAAAAAATAACAGTAATATGTACTTACAATTAAGTATTATACCTTTTTTTAAAGCCAATATTTTTGTCTATTAGCTTGTTTTTAAATAAAGTCAAAACTATGCATAGTTTTTGAAAAAAATTGTTTTAAACTAAAAATGTATGCAAAAAAAATTAAAAAAAAGGTTTAAAGTGTAGTTTTTCAAAACTTTCAAATTATTTACTGTTTTTTTTTTAGAATTCATTGCTCTTATTTGTTTTTGATGAAAAACTGAAAACTAGATGACTTTGTCTTCTAGTTCTTGAGAAAATTGAAAATTACCAAAATAAATATTTTAATTAAATTACTTTTTCCTTGCTTAAGTATTAACGTAGTCTTATTTTGATAGTAATAATCGAATATGGATTAAGCTATACCTAGGGTAAATTAATTTTTCTTAAATCCAGCTTATTTAAATGCAAAAGAAACTTTGCATGCACCCCATCTTGCACCCACCGAACCGTGCCCCTACCCCCCTTGCACGCACTCCAACTTGCACCCACCCCAAATCCTATAGTGTTCCCAAGCAGGGGGGGGGACCCTTACAGGTCCCACTGTTGCATACATCCAAATTCGCACACACCTTACTGTTGCATACACCCAAACTCGCACCTACCATTGTTCTTATCAAAATAAGACCACTCAAGCAAAAAAAAAGAATTAAATTAAAATAGTAGTTGTGGTTATTTTCAATTTTCTCAAAAACTAAAAGACATAAAATCATCTAGTTTTCAGTTTTTGATCAATAACAAATAAGAGCAATAAATTCTGAAATAAAAACAATGGTAGATAATCTTGAAGTATCGAAAAATTACACTTTAAACCTTTTTTTTAACTTTTTTTACTCAAATTTTGAGTTTAAAATTAAATTTTTCAAAAACTACGCACAGTTTTGACTTGAATTAAAAACTGGCTAATAAAGCAAAATGTTAGCTTTAAAAAAATGTATAAAACTTAATTGTAAGTATCACCGTTAATTTTTAATTATTTTTTTCCATTTTAAATAATAATTTTTTTAAATTGCCCCTACCGCCTGAACGGGGGGAGATAGACCCGCCCCTCCCATAGTAAAAAATGCTTGTATT
>OV049926.1:98685416-98880429 GCA_920104205.1 Eupeodes latifasciatus | reverse complement strand
ATATAGTCGTTTTTGTGTTTTACACCGAGTACGGTGTAGGGTTGAGTACGGTGTACGGTTAAATTACCGTACCGTCTGAACACTCCAACCGAAAGACACCGAATCGAGAAAATATCCGATACGGCGAAAATACCGAATCGTGTGAACGGGCTCTTAGAGACCAAGGCCTAACTGGACGTGCAATAGGTGATAAAGTTGGCCGAAGTTTTAATGTAGTTTATTCTTACTTGAAAAATAAAGATGCATACGGCAAAAACATGAAGGGAGGTAAGAAAACAGCAACAACAGCAGCTGAGAGACGAAGAATTTTAAGATGTGCATCAAATTCTTCTGATTCTGTGGCAAAAATAAAACAAAAAGTCGGCGTAAACGCAAGTTGCTCAACAGTTTTAAGAGTAATCAACAACTCAAGCCATCTTAAACGAATGAAACTTAAGAAAAAACCACCACTTGACGAGAGACGGAAAATGTTGCGATTAGATTTTTCAAGACTTCACATGAGTTGGAAAAAAGAATGGTATCACGTGGTTTTTTCAGATGAAAAAAAGTTTAATTTCGATGGCCCTGATGGGTTTAACTTCTATTTTCACGACTTAAGAAAAGAAAAAAGATTTTTAAAGCGCCATCATAGTCGTGAAGGAGGTGTCATGATATGGGGAGCAGTCAGTTATTATGGAACAGTTGAGCTCGAGGTTGTAACATCAAAAATGACAGCAGCTTGGTATAAAGTAATTTTGTAAAGAAATTTTCCTAAATTTTCTAACATCTTTGGACCCATAAACTGGACCTACCAACATGATAATGCACCTATTCACTCAGCGCGTATAATAAAAACATGGATAGAGGAGCAACAAGTGCAGTTGCTTCAATGGCCGCCGTACTCACTGATCTAAACATCATAGAAAATGTCTGGGGATGGTTAGTACGCAAAGTTTATGAGGGTGGTCGTCAGTTCGAGGACAAAGAAACTTAATTTCTGCAATCAAATTAGCGTGGAGCGAAATTTCGTTAAATTACATTAAAAAGCTATACGATTCCATGCCGGATCGAATTTACGAAGTAATTAAAAATAAAGGTGGAAGTACCCACTACTAAACTTAAACAAAAACTTGTTTCATTCCATTCCAATTTTAATTTTTGTACCTATTCAGTTGACTCAAAAAAAACTTCTACTTTGCATAAGTTACACTTTGGAAGTGGTTGAAGGAAAAACTCACGGTTGTTTTTGGATAAAACTTTGAAATTCTGTTATTTATATGTTACGAAAATTTTTACCATCAACAGATGGCATAATAACCATCACTGTTTGGAAAAAATGGATAAAATATATTCAAAAATGTTTGTGCGTATTCAGTTGACGAGGAGTGTATTACTATAAGCTTTTATTTGCCATTATTGATATTTTTTACAATATTTATTTACATTTTTGTTTACATTTTCTGTTTCTTTTGAATTAATTACTATATAAAATTGACATAATTTTTTTTTTAATCAACTTTAATATGTGAGCAAAGTTTGAATAAATAAATGGATGCGTGTCAAAATTCTATGATCTGGCATAAGCCTCCCACAATGTTGCCCAAATATCTCTATCTTTTGCGTCATTGTACCAACTTTGTCTTTCTTTAAGCAAATCGTCTGCCCATATTTTCTTCTGTCGTCCAATTGGTCTTCTGCTTTCTGGTGGTGTCCATTTTGTAACGATTTTTGTACATCTTTGGTCCTGTATTCTAGATATACATATGTCCTGCCCAATTCCATTTAAGGAGTTTTTTTCGTTCAACCACGTCCGTTAAACCAATTCTTCGTCTTATTTCTCTATCTCTCACTCTCTGGCTAATTCGTAGGTTAAGTAATTTTCTTTCCATCTTGGTTTGGTATGTTCTTATTTTGTCAAGTAAACTTGAAGTCAAGGATATAGTCTGTAACCCATACGTCATACGTAGAATAGCAGAGTCTAGTATATATTTTCGTGTTTCGTCCCTTAGATTTGATTGTAATATTTGTTTTAGACTCCAAAATTGTTTCCAACTATTGGTAATGCGTCTAGAAGCTTCTTTTTTTCTCCTGGTTAATGAATGACTTAGTCTGTCCTAGATAAGTATAGTCTTCTACATATTCTATGTGTTCGTTATCCAGCATTATGTCATCTTTAATATGGTTAGTCATTATCTTAATTTTTGACTTATTGATATGAAGTCCAACTTTCTTGCATTCATTTGTCAATTCTATGAGCATATTTTGTATTTGTCCGGAAGTTGATGAAATGAGAACTATGTCATCAGCGAATCTAAGGTTGCTCAAATATTGTCCCCAAATATTTATTCCATATCTATTGTCCCAGTTTAGTTTCTTGAATATTTCTTCCAGTACGGCAGAGAATAATGGTGGTGACATTCCCCCCTGTCTTACGCCTTTCTTTATTTGTATTTCTCTTCCTATTCTTTCGGTTTTTATTTTCGCCACGCTCTCTGTATATATATTTTTCAATGTCCTTATAAAGATAGGATGAATGGTTTGTCTGCGCTGTCCATATTTCGTCATGTTCTACTGAGTCAAATGCTTTACTGAAGTCAATATATAAAAGATACAAAGGTTTTTCAAATTCGTTAGTTTTTTCAATGAGTTGGTTCATTGTTTGTAGATGGTCTGTTGTTGAAAAACCTTCTCGGAATCCTGCTTGTTCTCTTGGCTGATTTCTGTTTAATGTGTCCTTAATTTTTGTATACATTACTTTGGAGAACAGTTTATATATCATATAAATGTTGCTTATTGGTCTGTAGTTATTTATGTCATCTTTATTTCCTTTTTTGTGGATAAGAGTAATTGTAGCTTGTTTCCATTGTTTTGGAATCTGCTGTGTTATAAGTATGTCATTAAAAATCGTGGTCAAGACTGTAGAAATTGGTTGTTTTCCATATTTGAGCATTTCTGTTACAATACCGTTATTTCCTGTACACTTATCTGTCTTTAGGCGCCAGTTATAGCTATCATTGTTTTTCATTATTGAAAACAAACATTCGAATTTTGTTTGCAGGTCATTGAAAAAAATTTCCTGATTGAAAGCCACCGAAAAATGTTTACTGACAGAAATCTGTCATTGGAATTGTGTGAAATTGGAACACAAATCAGTGGAACGATTCGTTTCACTTTTGAACATAAAAGTATCAGCTGTTCAGGAAAATGAATTTCCGTCCGGAAAATAGAAAAATACATTTTTAGAGAAAAATAAATGCGTAATTACACTTTTTTTTCTCAAAAAAATTCTTTGAGTGATTTCCGATCGCTCAGTACATAATTTTCATTTCTAATCATTTCTAATAATAAAGGAAACACCGTCAAATATCCATTCAAAAATTTTTCCGGATCGATTTCAATGATAGCTATAACTGACGCCTTAGGTCGTCAATTGCTTGTTCAATATCTGTTTTTTGTAAAAAGTGTAACAGTATTTAAGTTGGAGTAACTGTCCGCGGGGAGAGTACGATAAATTTGGCGACAAAGTTTAATGACGGATTTGTATAGAACAGTTAAAAACAAGCATTTTTTACTATGGGAGGGGGGTCTATCTCCCCCCGTTTAGGCGGTAGGGCAATTTAAAAAAATATGTACATTAAATGGAAAAAAAAATAATTAAAAAATAACGGTAATACTTACAATTAAGTAATATACCTTTTTTTAAAGCCAACATTTTTGTCTATTAGCTTGTTTTTAAATCAAGTCAAAACTATGCATACTTTTTAAAAAAATTGTTTTAAACTAAAAATTTATGCAAAAAAAATTAAAAAAAAAGGTTTAAAGTGTAGTTTTTCAAAACTTTCAAATTATCTACTGCTTTTTTTTTAGAATTCATTGCTCTTATTTGTTTTTGATCAAAAACTGAAAACTAGATGACTTTATGTCTTCTAGTTCTTGAGAAAATTGAAAATTACAAAAAAAAAATATTTTAATTTAGTTACTTTTTCCTTGCTTAAGTATTAACGTAGTCTTATTTTGATAGTAATAATCGAATATGGATTAAGATATACCTAAGTTAAATTAATTTTTCTTAAATCCAGCTTATTTAAATGCAAAAGAAACTTTGCATGCACCCCATCTTGCACCCACCGAACGTTACACCCTCCCCACCTTGCACGCACTCCAACTTGCACCCACCCCAAATCCTATAGTGTTCCCAAGCAGGGGGTTGCAGGAGGCAGCATGCCCCCCCTAACAGATCCCACTGTTGCATACACCCAAACTGGCACACACCTTACTGTTGCATACACCCAAACTGGCACCTACCATTGTTACTATCAAAATAAGACCACTCAAGCAAAAAAAAAAGAATTAAATTAAAATAGTAGTTGTGGTTATTTTCAATTTTCTCAAAAACTAAGACATAAAATCATCTAGTTTTCAGTTTTTGATCAAAAACAAATAAGAGCAATAAATTCTGAAATAAAAACAATGGTAGATAATCTTGAAGTATTGAAAAATTACACTTTAAACCTTTTTTTTTAACTTTTTTACTCAAATTTTGAGTTTAAAATTAAATTTTTCAAAAACTACGTATAGTTTTGCTTTAAAAAAATGTATAAAACTTAATTGTAAGTATCACCGTTATTTTTTAATTATTTTTTTCCATTTTAAATAATAATTTTTTTAAATTGCCCCTACCGCCTAAACGGGGGGAGATAGACCCCCCTCCCATAGTAAAAAATGCTTGTATTAAGCCCCTCTACCAAAAACCGTTATTATATCTTGGCACCAAAGTTATCGTACTCGTGCCGAACAACAAAATATGAAAAAAATGTTAGTTTTAAGTAGTTTATAGGTAGAATAGGTAGTTTAAGTTAGTTTAAGTTTTATTTTAAGGACCTTATTTTAAGTAGTAAGTTAAGTAAAAATGAAAAAAGATATTGAAATTAGTTTTTTTTTTTAAATTTTCTAATAAATAAAATGAATTACAGTAACAGAGATCTTAGGGCCGAAAGGCATTAGAATTAAGTATTATTGTTTAACTTAGAGTGTCCGTGTGGGACCAGTAAGTTAGTTGTAAGGTATAGTTAATTAGGCTAGTTGGCACGAGTACGATAACTTTGGCGCCAAGATATAATAACGGTTTTTGGTAGAGGAGCTTAATATAAGCATTTTTTACTATGGGAGGGGGGGTCTATCTCCCCCCGTTCAGGCGGTAGGGGCAATTTAAAAAAATTATTATTTAAAATGGAAAAAAATAATTAAAAAATAACGGTGATACTTACAATAAAGTTTTATACATTTTTTTAAAGCCAACATTCTGTTTTATTAGCCAGTTTTTAATTCAAGTCAAAACTATGCGTAGTTTTTGAAAAATTTAATTTTAAACTCAAAATTTGAGTAAAATAAGTTAAAAAAAAAGGTTTAAAGTGTAATTTTTCAATACTTCAAGATTATCTACCATTGTTTTTATTTCAGAATTTATTGCTCTTATTTGTTTTTGATCAAAAACTGAAAACTAGATGATTTTATGTCTTTTAGTTTTTGAGAAAATCAAAAATAACCACAACTACTATTTTACTTTAATTCTTTTTTTTTTGCTTGAGTGGTCTTATTTTGATAGTAACAATGGTAGGTGCGAGTTTGGGTGTATGCAACAGTGGGATCTGTAAGGCGGGGCATGCTGCCCCCTGCAACCCCCTGCTCGGGAACACTATAGGATTTGGGGTGGGTGCAAGTTGAAGTGCGTGCAAGGGGGGAGGGGGCACGGTTCGGTGGGTGCAAGATGGGGTGCATGCAAATTAAAAATAACCACAACTACTATTTTAATTTAATTCTTTTTTTTTTCTTGAGTGGTGTTATTTTGATAGTAACAATGGTAGGTGCGAGTTTGGGTGTATGCAACAGTAATGTGTGTGCGAATTTGGGTGTATGCAACAGTGGAACCTGCAACCCCCCTGCTTGGGAACACTATAGGATTTGGGGTGGGTGCAAGTTGGAGTGCGTGCAAGGTGGGGAGAGGCAAGGTTCGGTGGGTGCAAGATTGGGGGCATGCAAAGTTTCTTTTGCTGGATTTAAGAAAAATTAATTGACCCTAGGTGTATCTTAATCCATATTCGATTATTACTATCAAAATAAGACTACGTTAATACTTAAGCAAGGAAAAAGTAATTTAATTAAAATATTTATTTTGGTAATTTTCAATTTTCTCAAGAACTAGAAGGCATAAAGTCATCTAGTTTTCAGTTTTTGATCACAAACAAATAAGAGCAATGAATTCTTAAAAAAAAAACAGTGAATAATTTGAAAGTTTTGAAAAACTACACTTTAAACCTTTTTTTAAATTTTGGTTGCATAAATTTTTAGTTTAAAACAATTTTTTTCAAAAACTATGCATAGTTTTGACTTGATTTAAAAACAAGCTAATAGACAAAAATGTTGGCTCTAAAAAAAGGTATAATACTTAATTGTAAGTATTACCGTTATTTTTTAATTATTTTTTTTCCATTTAATGTACATATTTTTTTTAAATTGCCCCTACCGCCTAAACGGGGGGAGATAGACCCCCCCTCCCATAGTAAAAAATGCTTGTTTTTAGCTGTTCTATACAAATCCGTCATTAAACTTTGTCGCCAAAGTTATCGTACTCTCCCCGGCTAGTTTTATGAATTTTTTTCTAACTTTAAGATACATAGTTTTAAGAATAAATTAATAAAAATGAATTTGAAAAAAAAAAGTGTGTTGGACTGTCATGCCAGAGGTCTTGGGTTCGATCCCTGCCTATGCCATCTAAAGTTTTTTTTACGGATACTGCCTCTTGCGAGGAATTGACAAATTCTCCAAGAGTAATTCTTGTCATGAAAAGTGCTTTCTCAAATTTGCCGTTCGGATTCGGCTTAAAACTGTAGGTCTCTTCCATCCCTGACAACAGTACTCGCACACACGAATGGTTGAGAGTTGTAAGTCACAGGCCCTATAGTTCTCAACGGACTGTTGCGCCACCCAATTTATTTTATTTATAAACTAGCGGTCCCGTCCCGGCTTCGCACGGGTAGACATATGTATGTAAATAGGTATAGATATTTTAGTTATAAGCATGCTAATTAAAACGACCATGAATCACTAAATTAGAAAACATTTGTTTGTCCTATCATTAATACTCTTCGCAGCGTATGCGATGAAAGACATTTTATGGCTAATTTTTTTTTACACCTTCGGTTGGTTTTAATAGGAATTTCTAAAGATTTCTATAGTAATCTAGTACTAAATATAGCTCAGTGATAATGTAGCTTTCTAATGAAAAAATAATTATTAAAATCGGTCCAGTACTTTTTGAGTTTATTCGTTACATACAAAAATACAGATCTTTCCTCTTTATAATATTAGTGTAGATAAAAACTGTTAAACACTACAGTTAAATAAAAAAAATCTAATTAACAATATGAAAATCAATAAATAATTTAAATTTTTACATATCTTATCAAAGTACAACTATTAAACTATAAATCCTGGAAGTTTCATTAAAATATCTTTAATAGCTTTTTATTTATTGATTTTTTTATTAAAAGTCATACAAATTTTCATTAAATAAAAATGTTAAAATAAAAATTTTCAAAAACTATTTTGGGGATTAATTGTTCATAGTAAATACTTCATGAACAAATATTCATACCTGAATTTAATAATCAAGTGGAAAAGGGGGGTCCACTTGACGTGATCTTGCTCAGCTATGACAATAAAAAAGTGCCTTAGGGTCAACATGGTAGGTCTTAGAGAAGCTTAAGATTGACTCCATATTTAGAGATAGATAGATACTAGTAGTTTATTGATTTTGTTTAAATTTTACAATGGTTTGTTACCGCACATTTTACAATATAGTGATTTGATACAATGTATCTTTCAACTAAAATAGTATGTATATAAGTTTTATAATTTATCAATAAGAATATAATAAAATCTTAAAGCTAATGACTAGTAAGGGTATGAAGAGTAACAGGTTAACAGATGAACCAATAAATGAATAAATGATAATTTTTGAACAATAAGTATGCGTAAATATATAATAAATTACATAAATATGTAAATAATTGAATAAATAGAATAAAATAAAATAAATAAATAAATAAGTAAGTAACTAAATAAATAAATGAATAAACAAACAAATAAATAAATAAATAAATAAGTAAGTAACTAAATAAATAAACATAAAAATTAACAAATAAATAAACAAATAAATAAATAAATAAATAAATAAATAAATAAATAAATAAATAAATACATAAATAAATAAATGAATAAATAAATAAATAAATAAATAAATAAATAAATAATCAAATAAACAAAGAAACAAACAAATAAATAATTAAATTAATAAATACATGAATTTATAAATCAGTTTACATTAATATATAGATATCACAGGTAAATTTTTAATTTTGAATATTTAGTTCACTAACCAAATTGTTCTCAGCAAGATCAAGTCGATCAAAGAATTTTGTTGTGAGTTTAATTATTCTATCTTTGATCAATTCGACATTCGCCTTTACGTGGAGATCTAAGGTGGAATGATGCCAGGGGACTCCATATTTTAACCCTTAATATTATTTTTTGTGGCCAAAATTGTGTGTGTCTGAAAGAGTTCTCACAGAAATGTTTAAATTCTTATGATAGAGTTAACTCAAGAAGTGTCAAAAATATTAATAGAAACATTGCGTGTCACTATAAGTCGATGGCCACAACATTTAAGGGCTGGCATTAAAGCAGAGGTCGGTCATTTTGAGTAAACTTCTTCTTTAATTAAAATAATATTATGGCCATATAAACGAAACGACAATAAATACAAAATATTATATAGTAAACCTACCGTGGGATGTTGTCGTGTATATTTCTATTATTTGTTCTTTCTTCTCTGTCTCGCATATATAAATAAACAAATATTCTTTGCAAAAAAAATTATGCACTTTATTTTTGTTTGTTTATTTATTGCAATATACACATACATATCTACTAATTTATGTGTAAACAAAAATCTAAAATTTTCCGAATATTTCACAGTTAATAATCCTGATTAGATTACAGCAGCGTCTAAAGTTAAAGGTTATCAATCACGTCATTCCTTTATTAAATTATACTCAAAGATAGATAAAGAAAATTGAATATACATTGATTTAAACAATCATTTATGTTTTTTTTTATTTTGAAAAATATATGATATAAAGACAAACGTTGCTAAAACAGTGACGATAGCTATAATTTAAATAAGTTTTTAATTAGAAATGGTAAACTATTTAAAGTTAATATGTTATAAGTGGCATTTCCATTAAATAATCGTATGTACATTTAAAACTAGTTTACATACAAATTAGTTTTTTTTCTCGTTTTTGTTTTTCAGAGGTAATTCTGAAAAACAACTTTGATTGACGAACGATTATATACATATGTATGTTCTTTTTTTTAATAACAATCGCGAAAACAAAAACAGGAAAATATTTAGAATTTTTGAATATAATATGTGTTATTCAAGAATCATTTTTAGGAAACAATTTTTTTTTTATATAATAAATAAGTTAAATATAATAAATATAGTACATAATATTGAATATTTATTTATTTTTATTTATTTATTTATTACATCAATTAGAGTTAACAGTATACTCAAATAGACTAATGAATAATACAAGTTTTATTTAAAATATTATATTATAAACTAAGAATGGAAAGTTAAAAAAAAGAGACTGAGCATATATTTGAATGTATTTCTATTAATATGAAAATTAAAGTCAATATAATTAGATAAGTTATTAACTTCTCTAACACTTCGAGTTAAAGGTTCGTTGAAGGCATAGTTCACTCTATGAGCGTTTTCGCGAAATAATAAACGATTTCTCAAATCACGTGAAGGAGCGTATAGATCTATGAGGGCTAATAAAAAAGGACAGTCTATGTGGTAAGATAAGATGTCATGAATAAAAGTTATCGCATACATCTTCCTTCGGTTCTCTAGTGACTGGATACCAATAAGTTGACACCTTACAATGTAAGAGGGCATTTCAATGTTCCATCTTAATTTATTAAACATATATCGTGTGAATCTTTTTTGAATTGCTTCTATTCTACGATTATGGATGTTATAAAAAGGATTCCAAATGATGCAGCAGTATTCTAGAATTGACCGTACATAACTTATAAAAAGACTCTTCAACGTATACGGATTATGTAAGTCAATAGAGTTTCGATAAATAAAACCAAGCATGGAATTCGCTTTGTTAACTAAAAATTCGATATTTTTGCGAAAGTTCAATTTATGGTCAAAAATAACACCAAGATCTTTTTTTGTAAAAACTTTTTCAAGTGTATGATTTCCAATATTATAATTGTAGTCAATCGAAAATTGGCGGCGAGTAAAAGAGAGTGATTGACATTTAGGAATGTTCAGATTTAATTTATTTATCTCACACCAGTCGGAAAGTCTTTTGATTTCATTTTACAAAAGATCGCAATCGCTTGTACTTTGTATACGTCTAAAAAATTTCAGATCATCTGCAAATAGGAGACACATTGAGTTTTGAAGTACATTAGGTAAGTCATTAATGAAAACGAGGAATAAGATCGGACCTAAATGGCTTCCCTGGGGAACTCCTGATGAAACAATTATAGGATTTGATAGATTTGAATCAATATGTACATATTGACAACGATTAGTTAAGTATGTTTTTAACCAGTTAAGCATATTAGAATGAAACCCGATTTTTTAAAGTTTTTTCAATAGAATATTGTGATGCACCCTGTCGAATGCCTTAGCGAAATCTGTGTAAATAACATCCACTTGGTGACCCTTCTCCATTTCATTCACTACATAATTAGTAAAAATAGCTAAATTCGTAGAAGTGGATCACCAGAAACGAAACCGTTTTGAAAGGAGATATTATTTCTTTGAGTAAAAATTTTAGTTTTCTGCAAATTATCTTTTCAAATAACTTCGGTATCACACATAGTTTACTAATAGGCCGATAGTTACAAACGTCTTGTTTAGAACCATTTTTATGGATTGGAATTATATAGGACGTTTTCCATTCAGGAAGAAACAACCCATGATGAAGTGAATTATTAAAAAAGGTGAATAATATTTTGCAACAAGCAGAAGCACACTTTTTTAAAAGAATAGGGGGAATTCCATCAGGGCCAACATTCTTATCTTCGTTTAACTCATTTAATGCATTCTGTACTTCTGGTAAAGTTATACTTAAGTGTCCTATGTTTATATTGCTAAAGGACTGTTCATCAGAAAAAATTAAGTTATCATTTGAATTGATATAATTCGATTTAAAAAACTCAGAGAAAGCATTACAAATGTCAGTCAGATTATTTAAAGTCGATCCTGAATATTGCATACATTTTGGTATTCCATTAGATTTTTTTTTTTTTTTTTTTTTTCACTTCAGAATTTTCAGAAAGTAGTAAGCTTATAGCAAGCGTCAAACTACGATCAGAGGCTCATCATAAGTGCATGTGTTAGTTGTTAGTAGGAAAATAATACAATTATAGCCTAACACACGCACAAAATACAAAACATAATAATTTATTAACATTTAACAGGAATTATTACAGTACAAAAAATAAAATAAAGACGTTTACGATAGTGGAGCACTGGTTCTAAACAATGATTTTAATCCCACCTTATTTAAATTTAAATCTATCGATGAACAGTTTAAGTTATATAAAATGCTTATTCGACTTAATGCTTTATTCTTCCCATAGTTAGTTCTATGGAAGTCAATATGTATAAAATCAAATGTACGCACAGGTGATGAGTTCCGCTTCGGTAATTCAAATGTACACAAGATAGTAAATAAGGTGCATCAATTTCACCATTAATGAGTTGATGAAAAAATACTAAGTCATTATTAACACGCCTTTGATGGAGAGATTGCATTTGAAGAAGCTGAATACGATGTTCATAGGGAGGCAGATCATAAGGATCATCCCAAGGAAGACCCTTTAGGGCAAAGCGAATGAAATTATGTTGAATTGATTCAATACGTTTCTTATGAATTTCGTAATAGGGAGTCCACACCTGCGAAGCATATTCAAGATGAGGACGAACATGACAATTATACAAAGAAAGAGTTACATAGGGATCATTGAACTCCTTTGCCCAGCGTTTTATAAAACCAAGCATAGAACTTGCTTTATTAACAATCAAATTAATGTGATATGTAAATTCTAAGTTGGAACAAAAATTAACACCTAAATCTTTAATTGTGGAGACGCGACAGAGTTTTTGCTGTGATATATAATAATCAAATACACTAACGATTCGTTTTTTAGTAAAAGTTATTGTCTGGCATTTTAAAGGGTTGAGGGCAAGGCTATTTTTCTCACACCAAAATGTGAAACTATCAATGTCGGCTTGTAAAAGAACACGATCATTGATGGACTTTATTATTTTAAAAATCTTCATATCGTCAGCAAAAATGAGTACTTCACTCGAGCGTAGACATGACGATACATCGTTAATAGACAGGATGAACAGAAAAGGGCCAAGATGGCTTCCCTGGGGAACACCAGATTGAGCAACAAAAGGTTCAGAAAGACAATTTCTAAATTTTACCTCATAGGATCTGTTTTCAAGGTATGATTTGATCCAAGCTAATAAAAATGGTGGAAAACCAAGAGCTTTAAGTTTAAATAAAATAATTCCGTGGCTAAGTTGGTCAAAAGCTTTAGAAAAGTCAGTGTATACACAGTCAACTTCATGACCTTGTTCTAAAGCGTTTGAACATATGTTTGAGAATGTGAGGAGATTAGTAACGGTTGATCTTTTTCTCACAAAACCATGTTGCTGTTCGCAAATGAGATTCTTACTAAAAAATGCTACACTTTCACAAACAACTTGTTCAAACACTTTAGGAATGCAAGACAGCTTTGCAATGGGCCTGTAGTTGCTTATATCCGCCTTGTTACCTTTCTTGAAAATTGGTGTTAGAAATGACTCTTTCCATATATTGGGAAATTTGCCTGTTTTTAGAGAAAGTTTAAATAAGAACGTAAGCGGTTCAACTGAAGCATTACTACACTTTTTTAAAACTATCGGGGGAATACCATCGGGACCGGCTGAACAGTCATCATTTAACGCGGATAAAAGATCAAGGACCGTACTCTGTAGCACAGGTATGTGACTACAGCTAGTTTGCGAAAAGGAGTGAAGATTATGAAAATATACTTCATCAACTTCTTCAGGGTTATTAACAAATGACTCACGGAAATTTGTTGCGAAAGCGTTACAGATATCAACAGTTTTATTTAATGAAAGGTTCTTGTAAGTGAAGTTAAGTTATTTTTTATAAAGGTCCAGAAATATTTGCTATTGGATTTAAGTTTAGATTCAATTTCATTGATATAATTCTTATATAGGAATTTATTAAGAACGTTAAAATTCTTCTCCAAATTTAAGTAATTTGTACGCAGATTGGAATTACATGGAGATTTTCGTGAAAGTTTGTATGCTTTATTTTTTTTATTATTTAAATTAATATTAATAAGCTGTCTGTTATACCAAGGAGGTTTAGATGTGTTCAAACATTTAATTTTAGGCACGTATAGATCAATACCCTCCTTCAGGTAGTTTAAGAAATTGCTATAGTATTCTGATAAATTTTGACATTCGATCGTGTCTTGCGGCAACGAAAAATTTTTAATATAACTCGAAAAGTTATTGAAATCAGCTTTAGAAAAATTATATTTAATTCGATCTTGATTTGGTTTAAAAAAGTTAATAATATTGAATTCAAAAGTAAAAGCTACATGGTGAATTGAATTTGAAAAAATAGGAAAAAGGCTATTATTGATTGATACACAAAGTTCTTTATCTACAAATAACAAATCAAGTGTTCTTTCTAGACTGTTTTTATTCTTGTTAATTTGAACTAAATCAAAAGAGGTAAAAGAATCAACAACTAAACATTCATTTTCAAGGCTTATATTATATGGAATAAGATTAAGATCATCTGAATCATAAATCCAACAAAGATTAGGCAGATTAAAATCACCAAGAATTATAACATGCTGATCGTTTTTTAGTTTAGTAAGATAAAAAATACAATTATTTATGTGTGCCTCATATAATTCTAATGAGCTATTGGGTGGAATGTAGCTTAAAAATATGAAAATCTCCTTGCAACTATTTAATGATACCTTAATTATAATTTGGTCGACATCAAACGGATGTGATGAAGGCAATGAAAGTTGACTGCAGGTATGTGAAGCTCGTACTGCTAGCAGCACCCCACCTCCTCTTGTTAGACCGGTAGTGAGAGAATATCTGTCCTTTCGAAATACTGAGTAATGGTGAGGAGTAAACATTTCTGAATTGTGGTGATTTTCATTAAGCCAAGTCTCAGTAAATGCTAAGAAATCGTACTGTTCAGAAGATGATGATAAAAGTATTTGACGCATTTTTGTTCTCATTCCTCCAACGTTCTGATAGTAACCTTGAAACCTCTTAGCATCATTTTGAGAATCTGATAACAGAAATTTTGAGGCTGGTGGTGTTGTTAAATGTTGACTATGCATAGTTTGTGAAGTACTCTGAGAGTGTGACAATGTTGAAAGTTGCGTAGGCATTCTGAGAAATGATGATGACGGTGCTGGTGATATCGACGGCGGCGACGACGGCGGCGGCGATGGCGATGAAGACAGTGGCAATGATGGTGAGAGCAGAGAACAATAAAAAGACGGATGGGAGAGCGATTCACTACCATTGTGCGTTAGTGGTGGAATAGTTGATGATGAAAGTTGAGATGTTGAAGATGAGAGTACGCATAAGGGAACTGATTGCGATGTGGTTGACGTTGTAATATATGTTAATTTTGGCGATGAGCGAGGTGATGTTAGGATTGAACCATAGGGGTCGGAGGCAGAAGTAAAATGCTTTCTGTACTCTCTTTTTTGTCTAACGATAAAAAATATTTAATTTGAACATGGCGAGGCCAAATTGCAGGGTTCATAACAACTGGTAAATGGTCCAAAGAGACACTCAACTTGAAAGTTACAAACTTCAATTTGGATAGATCGGCATCTTTTTTTGTCAGCATGTAGCATTTAAATAAATCAGGAGAGATATTTGTTTTTTCCGATACAAATTTTATGATGTCCTCAGTCTTTGTTTCAATCGAAAAACGAGATAGATGAAGCCATTTAATCTTCGGTATTGCATTTAAGTTTGATGACTCATCAGTACCAATGATCTTTATTTCTCTTTTTGATTTTTGTTTTTTCTCTATATTTTCAGAGATTATTAAAGTTAAAGTTAAAGAATAGTCGGACAAAGTTAAAAAAATATTACGTACTGCTGAGAGTAGTTATTTAAGTATCAATTTTAGAAATCTACACTAATATTATAAAGAGGAAATATTTGTATTTTTCTATGTAACGAATAAACTCAAAAAGTACTGGACCGATCTTAATAATTCTTTTTTGATTAGAAAGCTACATTATCACTGAGTAACATAGGCTATATTTAGTACTAGATTACTATAGAAATCTTTAGAAATTCCTATTAAAACCAACCGAAGGTGTAAAAAACTTAGCCATAAAATGTCTTTCATCGCATATCTGTATCTATTTATATCTACCCGTGCGAAGCCGGGACGGGCCGCTAGTATATAATAATAGGGAAGTGATGGCATTACCGTGGAGTTTCAAAAAAACTCATCTTTAGATTGCAAGCAATACTATTTTCTTTCTTTTCTTGACACCTTATAATGGGTGATTTTTTTGAGATTAGGATTTTCATGCATTAGTATTTGACAGATCACGCGGGATTTCAGACATGGTGTCAAAGAGAAAGATGCTCAGTATGCTTTGACATTTCATCATGAATAGACTTACTAACGAGCAACGCTTGCAAATCATTGAATTTTATTACCAAAATCAGTGTTCGGTTCGGAATGTGTTTCGCGCTTTTTTATCGACAAATTTTGTTCAGCGATGAGGCTCATTTCTGGTTGAATGGCTACGTAAATAAGCAAAATTGCCGCATTTGGAGTGAAGAGCAACCAGAAGCCGTTCAAGAACTGCCCATGCATCCCGAAAAATGCACTGTTTGGTGTGGTTTGTACGCTGGTGGAATCATTGGACCGTATTTTTTCAAAGATGCTGTTGGACGCAACGTTACGGTGAATGGCGATCGCTATCGTTCAATGCTAACAAACTTTTTGTTGCCAAAAATGGAAGAACTGAACTTGGTTGACATGTGGTTTCAACAAGATGGCGCTACATGCCACACAGCTCGCGATTCTATGGCCATTTTGAGGGAAAACTTCGGAGAACAATTCATCTCAAGGAATGGACCGGTAAGTTGGCCACCAAGATCATGCGATTTGACGCCTTTAGACTATTTTTTGTGGGGCTACGTCAAGTCTAAAGTCTACACAAATAAGCCAGCAACTATTCCAGCTTTGGAAGACAACATTTCCGAAGAAATTCGGGCTATTCCGGCCGAAATGCTCGAAAAAGTTACCCAAAATTGGACTTTCCGAATGGACCACCTAAGACGCAGCCGCGGTCAACATTTAAATGAAATTATCTTCAAAAAGTAAATGTCATGGACCAATCTAACGTTTCAAATAAAGAATCGATGAGATTTTGCAAATTGTATGCGTTTTTTTTTAAAAAAAGTTCTCAAGCTCTTAAAAAATCACCCGATACAATAACGCTTGCATTCCCACGAGTTATAATTTAACTTTACCTTAGAATTATAGAGCCATTTCAACATTAAACTCTATTAAAAAATGATTTTGCCAGAATCCTATACAATAGACTTATCAGTTTGGTAGAATCAAAGAATCGGTAAGTATGTTTCAAGCTGGTTTTCGTGAAGGTTTTTCAACGATTGAAAATACTTTTGCTCGAGTGTAGCTAATAAATGTATCCAAAAGAAAAAGAAAATGTATGATTGCTGCATCGAATTAAAAGCTGCATTTCATACCTTCAATCGAGACGCACTCATCTATAAAATGGCCTCACTTGAAATATCTAAAAAGTACATATCTAAATATCTATGTACGAAAAAATTTGTATCAAACTTATGTGACATTGTGGGATGGGTCAAACAATTCAAAATAGGTTTCACAATACTACAGATGATATTTCTGATAGTTAACCTGATTGATGTCCGATTTTATAAACAAACACTAAAAGCTTTTTAAATTTTATCAGGCCTTTAAATTTTTTCAGTTTCACCAAGCTTGAAATGGGAAATTTCAGGGATATTTTTGTTAAAATAAAGTTCTCTTCACAACCCTGTACAAATAAAACTCCTTTTTTCTTTCTATTAAGCGAATTATGTGAGCAAAAATGAGAAAGCATTATATTGTAATGTGTATACACTCTTTATCTCTTTTAATATCGGATTAATAGGAGAACTCGCCTCTTTAAGCATTGAGAAACATCTAGTGGCTAAGAGGGGAACTCAATTCGAAAACATTCAGCAAGCACATACAAGAACCTCGAAAGGGGCAACATCTAGTGGAGAGGAGAACTAGCTTCGTTAAGCATCTAGTGATAAAGAGGAGAACTTCGTTAAGCATCGAGAACAACCTCGTAGATTCTCGAACCGATTTGAGGAAGCGAAGCGGATGATTATTGGTTGTGAACTGCGATAAGTAAAGACTGTGTTTAAAAGTAATAATTGAAAGTAAAGACTGTGTTTGAAACGTAATAATTGAGTGTTCAATAAATAAGTGGAACAATTTAAATAAAGTAAAAATCGTGTTTTATTTACAAGTGCGAATAAGTTTTAATTATCGGACCAAGCCGAATGTTACATTGGTGTCAGAATAAGGGATTAAAACTTATTGAGAATAAAAACAGTGAGCAGTGATTGAACTATTTTGTGTGAAGTAGTGAAGTTAAAAAAAAAAAAAAAAAAGAGTAAAGTTTTGAAAGACTTAACTGTCCCTGAGCTAAAGGCCGAACTAAGCAAACGTTGCTTAAGTGGGACAGGCGTAAAAACCGAACTCGTTAAACGGCTGCAGGAATATCTGGAGCAGCAAAATGAAGACCCAGATACGTTTGCTTTCGAATTAGAAGCAAAAGTGGAAGAGGTAAATGCAAATGTTGCCTTATCTAACATGGTGTCAATTCTTTTAGCCAAATTTGAAGAAAATAAAAATGATGTCCTGAAACAACTAGAAGCCCAAAGAAGCGACCAAAAGCAAGAACAGCAGAATGTCCTAAAACAACTAGAAGCTCAAAGAAGCGATCAAAAGCAAGAACAACAGAATGTTCTCAAACAACTAGAAACTCAAAGGAATGATGTCCTGAAACAACTAGAAACTCAAAGGAATGATGTCCTGAAACAACTAGAAGCCCAAAGAAGCGACCAAAAGCAAGAACAGCAGAATATTCTAGAGCGGTTCGACGAACAGAGAAACCTTTTAGAAGGCAGGTTTTCGGTCTTCGAAGGAAAAATCAATACTCTTGACGAGCGCGTCGAGCGTGTCGAAAAACAAAACGCACGTATCGAGAAAATGGACGAACGAATCGAAACCATTACAAATGAACTTGAAAAAGTGCGAAAGATGAAAGCTCGAGAACCTTCTGATGAGTGCTCAAGGAAAAGAGAAGTAAATCCTCCAAGCTTTGATGGGCAGATTCCGTGGTCAATCTACAAGAAACAGTTTGAAGCAGCAGCGTTAACAAACGGCTGGGACGATCACAAAAAATACATTGCTCGCTTTAAGAGGATCTGCTGCTGAACTGCTACAAACCATTCCAGCAGAGAAGAGTGGTGACTTCACAGTTCTGATAAACGCAATCGAACAGCGGTTCGGGGATAGCCATATGACAAAAGTCTTCCGAGTTCAGCTTAACAATAGGACACAGAAAAGAGGTGAAACTCTGCAGCAGCTTCAGGCAGATATCGAGCGATTGGTTCACCTGGCATATCCAACAGCTGGTAACGAGATAATAAATCAACTTGCTGTTGAAGCCTTTGTGAGAGCTGTGGGCGATATAAATCTCCAAAGGGCTATCCGCACTGCCGGAAAGCGAACACTACCAGAAGCATTGGCTTTCGCTCTGACGATGGAAGCTGCAGAACAAATCTCCCAAAACGTGCATCGCGTAAGAGAAATAGAAGTCCAAGAATGTTCTTGTCAGAAGGCTACTGTGGAAAGGATCAGCGAGACGGACCAGCACGATGCTGGAACTGCAATAAGACTGGGCATCTTCAGCGACAGTGCAGATTACCACGAAGAAGAACCACATGCCACCACTGTGGAAATAGAAGTAATTCAACCGTTCAAAGCAACACCAACAACGTTGCTTCCGAAGTTGTTTCCCACCCGGGAAACGAATAAGAACCAACTTCGAGGGGCAGAAGCTGGTTTCTGGTATCGATGGCCCCAGAAACAACATCCAGGTTTCTCAAACGAAACGTGACAACAAGAGCCTGACCGTGGAAGCAAGTATAAATGGCAACAAATGTGTGGCTACCATTGACACCGGTGCCACGGCGTCCATCATACGGCAAGACCTCGTTAAGAAGGCAGGCTTCACAACACCAACAGCTATCGTCTAAGGACTGCAACTGGAGAGGCCGCAAAAGTTTATGGTGAGGTACGTCTTAAGATCCGGATGGCAGAGTTGGAATTCTCTCACCTGTTCCTGGTAGCAGATATATGCGATGAGTGCATTGTCGGCGTCGATTTCATGAAAGTTCACGGAGTGATATTGGACATCGGGAACCAAGTCCTGAAATATCGAAACATGGAGATTCCGATAATCTATGGGACCAACTCGTATGAGACCTCGTCATCTGTGAAAACTGTCATCAAAGAAGATCTCACTTTGCCTGCTTCTTCAGAGGTATTCGTGTGGATGAAATTGAAGGGTAAGCCTGGCAGCCATCGATACCTCATGGTCGAACCAGCATCTGTAAAGTCCTCCCAAAACGTCACCATTGGGAAGACTCTTGTGAGACCTTTAAAGAACATGGTTCCGGTACGAATACTGAACATCAAGCCGTATGAAGTTAAGCTTAGAAAAGGTGAGATTGTCGGCGATAACAAGGATCAACGAAGAAGAGTCAAGGCAATCCTTGAAGTCCGAAGAGCTGAAATCCATTAAGACGAACATTCTCAAGTCATCTAATCTTGGCCACCAACAACGAAGAACTGCAGAAGGTCTCCTCGAAGAATTTGCAGACATCTTTTCGTCATCGAAAGGGAAATATGGCAGAACGCAACTGGTGCAACATCGAATCAATACCGGGGATGCAAGGCCGATTCGTCAACCTGCAAGACGCCTTCCACTAGCCAAACAAGAGGAGGTTGAAGAACTGATAACCACCATGAAGGAAGAAGGTCTGATCGAAAACTCTAAAAGCCCTTGGGCGTCTCCAGTGGTCCTGGTAAAGAAGAAAGACGGATCAACCCGCTTTTGCGTGGACTATCGAAGGTTAAATGATGTGACCAAGAAGGATAGCTACCCTCTGCCTAGGATCAGTGATACTCTGGACGCAATAGAAGGAGCACAATGGTTCTCAACTTTGGACTTGAAAAGTGGTTACTGGCAAGTCGAAATCCATCCTGAAGACAAAGAAAAGACAGCATTCCCAACAGGAAACGGATTGTGGCAGTTCAAAGTGATGCCTTTTGGACTTTGCAATGCTCCAGCAACTTTTGAGCGCCTAATGGAATGCGTCCTGCAAGGACTCACATGGAAATCTTGCCTGGTCTATTTGGATGACGTCATAGTATACGGGAAAACATTTGACGAACACTGTACAAATCTGAGAGCCGTGTTTCAAAGACTTCGAGAAGCCCACCTCAAGCTTAACCCAGAAAAGTGTTCACTCTTCAAAACCGAAGTGGGACATATCATCTCATCCCAGTGAGTAAAAATGGATCCTGATAAGGTTGACACCGTGAAGAATTGGCCAACACCACAGGACAAACACCAACTCCGAAGCTTTCTGGGTCTAGCCACCTACTATAGGCGCTTTGTGAAGGACTTTGCTGGAATCGCTAAGAGTCTACATCAGCTAACGGAAAAGGGAAAGCAGCTTAGATGGTCAGGTGAATGCGAGCGCAGCTTTCAAGAGCTCAAGCAACGCTTGTGTAATGCACCAGTGCTGACCTACCCAACTCCAGGAAAACCATTCATAATTGATGCTGATGCGAGCAATGTCGGGATAGGTGCTGTACTATCGCAGGTGCATAATGGCGAAGAAAAGGTGATTGCCTATTACAGCAAGGTACTCTCGAAGTCGGAAAGGAACTATTGTGTGACCAGAAGAGAACTTCTTGCACTGATTTTGGCAACAAAGCACTTCCATAAGTATCTCTATGGACAGAAGTTTCTTCTCCGAACTGACCATGGTGCACTTAACTGGCTTTTGAATTTCAAGAATCCAGAGGGTCAAGTGGCAAGGTGGATTGAGAGGCTGCAGACGTACGATTACGAAATTCAACATCGGAAGGGGAAGCTTCACTCAAATGCAGATGCACTGTCTCGGAGACCATGCAAGCAAGACTGTAAGCATTGCAGACGACAAGAAGGTAAAGAAGTGGTTACTGTCCAACGAACCAGAGCCGATCCCATTTATGGCTGGAGCAACGACGAGTTGAGGAAGGCTCAACAAGAAGACTCAAATATCGAACCCATCCTCGCTTGGAAGGAACACCAGGAAAAACCAGAATGCGCTGATATCTCAAATAGAAGTCCGACTCTGAAGCCCTATTGGGCACAGTGGGACTCGTTTCATGTCCAAGAGGGTGTCCTTCGACGTAAATGGGAATCAGCAGATGGAAAGTCTTATATAATGCAGCTAGTCTTACCGAGATCGAAGGTTATGGACGTTCTGCGAGAGATGCATGGTGGAGTTTCGGGAGGCCATCTAGGAGTGAACAAGACGCTAGAAAAGGTTCGGCAACGATTTTACTGGCTAAATGCAAGGGAAGACGTCGAGAAGTGGTGCCGAAAATGCGATACCTGTGCTGCCACCAAAGGCCCGATTAAAAAGAACCACAGCCAAATGCAGCAGTATAATGTCGGAGCACCCTTCGAAAGGATTGCAGTAGACGTGGCGGGTCCATTTCCGGAAACAAATAATGGAAATCGTTATATTCTGGTCGTCATGGATTACTTTAGCAAGTGGCCTACAGCATACGCCATTCCAAATCAAGATGCTAAAACAGTCGCAGACCAAATTGTCTTCAATTGGGTGAGCAGATTCGGCGTTCCATTAGAACTGCATTCCGACCAGGGAAGGAATTTTGAATCAAACATATTTCAGGAAGTTTGTGGGCTTCTTGACATCAAGAAGACAAGAACAACACCACTTCACCCACAATCTGATGGCATGGTCGAACGATTCAACCGAACCCTGAAAGAACATCTTTGCAAAGTTGTGGACGACAATCAGCGAGATTGGGATCGACACATTCCACTGTTTTTGATGGCGTATCGAGGTGCAAGACATAGCTCAACTGGTCATACACCGTCTGAGATTTTGATGGGAAGGAATATCAGACTACCGAGCGAAATAAAATTTGGATGTCCCACGTCGGAGCCGCAAGCCGAGGATGACTACATTAATGACGTCAGAGAAAGACTCCTTCAGATCCACGACAATACCAGGTTGAAAATAAAGATGTTCAGTGACCGAATGAAGACACGCTACGATATACGAGCGACAACAACAGAGTTCCAAGCAGGAGATCGGGTGTGGCTTTACAATCCCCATCGACAAAAAGGGTTATCACCGAAACTTCAACGTGACTGGGAAGGTCCATATACAGTCATTACAAAAATCAACGATGTCGTGTACCGGATACAAAAGGGAGTCAGAGGAAAACCTAAAGTTGTACATCGCGACCGGCTACATCGCTACAGTGGTGATGAGAACGATGGATTTGTTCGGGACGATCAATCCTAAGGAGGGGGCAATGTAATGTGTATACACTCTTTATCTCTTTTAATATCGGATTGATAGGAGAACTCGCTTCTTTAAGCATCGAGAAACATCTAGTGGCTAAGAGGGGAACTCAATTCGAAAACATTCAGCAAGCACATACAAGAACCTCGAAAGGGACAACATCTAGTGGAGAGGAGAACTAGCTTCGTTAAGCATCTAGTGATAAAGAGGAGAACTTCGTTAAGCATCGAGAACAACCTCGTAGACTCTCGAACCGATTTGAGGTATATAAATAGGCGCTCGGAAGCGAAGCGGATGATTATTGGTTGTGAACTGCGATAAGTAAAGACTGTGTTTAAAAGTAATAATTGAAAGTAAAGACTGTGTTTGAAACGTAATAATTGAGTGTTCAATAAATAAGTGGAACAATTTAAATAAAGTAAAAATCGTGTTTTATTTACAAGTGCGAATAAGTTTTAATTATCGGACCAAGCCGAATATTACAATATGTTGAAATAAATGACAAGAATCGCAAAATACAACAATGTAAACTTCTTCAAAATCAAAAATCGTGTGTCGTTCAAAAATAAAATATGAAAATCTTCTTCAGATAAAGATGACCAATCTAACATTCTAATTAAAATCATAAAAATGATATTATAAAAATGCAATGTTGAATTTGTTTACCTATTCATTCTGTATCTCCAAGTATTGAGAACACAAATTTTACAAAACAAAACATCAGCTGTCAATCTGTCACATTAATTTTTAAATGACACTTTTAAAATTTAATGAGCCAAAAATGGGCATTTAGTTTTAAAAGGTGTTTAAAAGCTTGTTTGGCAAGAGTACGATAACTTAGGCGACAAGTTATAATAACGGAATTTTTTAGAACAGTTAAAAATAAGCATTTTTTACTACGGAAGGGGGGGTCTATCTCCCCCCGTTTAGGCGGGAGGGGCAATTTAAAAAAATACGTACATTAAATGGAAAAAAATAATTAAAAAATAACGGTAATACTTACAATTAAGTATTATACCTTTTTTTAAAGCCAACACTTTTGTCTATTAGCCTGTTTTTAAATCAAGTCAAAACTACGCATAATTTTTGAAAAAAATTGTTTTAAACTAAAAATTTGGTCAAAAAAAAAGTTAAAAATATGGTTTAAAGTGTAATTTTTCAAAAGCTTAAGATTATTTACTACTTTTTTTTTTAGAATTCATTGCTCTTATTTGTTTTTGATCAAAAACTGAAAACTAGATGATTTTATGTCTTTTAGTTTTTGAGAAAATTGAAAATAAAAATTTAATTTTAAACTCAAAATTTGAGTAAAAAAGTTAAAAAAAGGTTTAAAGTGTAACTTTTTCAATACTTCAAGATTATCTACCATTGTTTTTATTTCAGAATTTATTGCTCTTATTTGTTTTTGATCAAAAACTGAAAACTAGATGATTTTATGTCTTTTAGTTTTTGAGAAAATTGAAAATAACCACAACTACTATTTTAATTTAATTCTTTTTTTTTGCTTGAGTGGTCTTATTTTGATAGTAACAATGGTAAGTCCGAGTTTGGGTGTATGCAACAGTAAGGTGTGCGCGAGTTTGGGTGTATGCAACAGTGGCATCTGCAACCCCCCTGCTTGGGCACACTATAGGATTTGGGGTGGGTGCAAGTTGGAGTGCGTGCAAGGTGGGGAGGGTGCAAGGTGCGGTGGGTGCAAGATGGGGTGCATGCAAAGTTTCTTTTGCTATTAAATAAGCTGGATTTAAGAAAAATTAATTTACCCTAGGTATATCTTATCGATTATTACTATCAAAATAAGACTACGTTAATACTTAAGCAAGGAAAAAGTAATTTAATTAAAATATTTTTTTTGGTAATTTTCAATTTTCTCAAGAACTAGAAGACATCAAGTCATCTAGTTTTCAGTTTTTGATCAAAAACAAATAAGAGCAATGAATTCTAAAAAAAAAGTAGTAAATAATCTTAAGGTTTTGAAAAATTACACTTTAAACCATATTTTAAATTTTTTTTTACCCAATTTTTGAGTTTAAAACAATTTTTTTCAAAAACTATGCATAGTTTTGACTTGATTTAAAAACAGGCTAATAGACAAAAGTGTTGGCTTTAAAAAAAGGTATAATACTTAATTGTAAGTATTACCGTTATTTTTTAATTATTTTTTTTTCATTTAATGTACGTATTTTTTTAAATTGCCCCTACCGCCTAAACGGGGGGAGATAGACCCCCCCTCCCATAGTAAAAAATGCTTGTTTTTAACTGTTCTATACAAATCCGTCATTAAACTTTGTCGCCTAAGTTATCGTACTCTCCCCGCTTGTTTACTTTAAAAACGTTTGGTGAAACCAAAATATCCCATTTTACAGTTTTAAGTCCTGTTAAATGTATAAAAGCTTTTTATGAAATTGGGCATGAGTGTCTTTTTAATTTTCATATAAAGGTAATACTTTACACGGATGACTTGGTTATGTTGGCGGTTAACTCATCTTTTCCTCAACTTCAAACAAATAGGCTCTAAGCGTACTGTATGGGACTTTAAAATAAACTCAAATAAAACATAAATTCTAGTATTTGAGGCTTGGAGTTGTAGAATGTTAAGAGCAGAAAGGTGGTTCCTTAGCAACCATCCTATTGAAATAGTACATGACTTCAAATATTTGGGAGTGCTGATGTCTGTTAATGGTAGCTTTAACAGGCATGTTCAACATAAAAGTAAAGAAGTTAAAGTGGATCTCTATATTATGTAGCCAACATTCTTTTCAAACCAAAACATAGACTTAGGTTCTAAATACAAGATTTTCCAAGCAACCATTACCACTTGCTTGTACTACGGTGTTCAATAAATTTGAGTTGATACATCGCCTTTTTTCCAAAGATTATTTAGGTTTCGAAATTCGAACTAGGGACTACATGCAGAATTTCTTACAAGAGTGGTGATAAAACAAAACTCTAATCTTCACAGCCTCCATTTGAGTCTTCAACTTGCCCGGTTGCATAATGTGTATCTAGAAGTTACGGAATTTAACACATAATTGGCATGAAAAAAACATATCTTCAACATCTAAATAAGAGTATTATCACCACCAACAAAAAAAGTTAATAGAAACGTAAGCCTAAGGAATAAACATAAATGCCATAAAATATTTCAATAATGGACTATAGGTACAATTTTCAGTGATAGAGTTGAAATATTAAATCTTAACTATATTCCACATCGGTAAGGCCTTCCTCTTATACACATTTATTTACAAATTTGTATACAAACTTGTAATTCGAATTTAAACAACGTAATAATATTCATTGTTTAAAATCTATTATTATTACAGGATCATTTAATAACTTCGTTTTTGTAATAAGAAATGAAATTACTTATTTTAATGTTTAGTTATTTTCTGGCAGACGGCAATACTCCAATATCTATACATATTATTATTGATTTTCAAATTTAAAAAAAATTTTATTTTGAATGAAATGAAGAAATAAAAAAGTACTATTATTATAAAAAAGAAAAAAAAAAACATCAATTGAAGCAGTATATACCAAGGGTTTGTTTAAAATCTAGGTCAATATGAAGTGAAGAAGCTAAATAAGCTAAATAAGCAATGATTGTTATACTTTGTTAGCCGTAGGTTACTCCCGTTGTTCTTTTTTTATTAATAACATTTTTAGGGAGTCGAAATATTATATTGGAAATATAAAAGCTATTTGTAAAAAACTAAAATACAAATAATTAAATTGAACATAAAAATTCAATCTTTATTTTTTTTTCTACACAATTTAGTAATAGCGAAGTATCGTTTGCATACAAAACTAAATTTAATGTTTGCAATATTGCGAAATAAAAATTGTTAGTTCCTCTTGTATTTTGTATTGTTTTTCAATATGGTAAAGCTTTTTAGATGAGAGTTTATACGAAAGTATATGTATACATATGTATTCAATTATATTTTTTATTTGAACAAAACTAGGATCGGACAAAGCCGTCTTATTTCTAAAAACCTTAAAAAAAACAAATAAAATTCACATAAATTGAATAAATTAGGTTGTTGCACCAACTGATCGTAGAGCATCAGGGCTTAGTGACTTACAACTCTCAACCATTTATGTATACGAGCAATGTCAAATTTTATGCCTAATCCAAACGGCTAATACGAGAAAGTACTTTTCAAGACAAAAATTACTCTTAAAAGATTTGTCAATTCCTCGCAAAAGACAATACCCGTCAAACAAATTCAGGCAAGAATTGAACCCATGACCTTTGGCATGACAGTCCTATGCTATCACCGATCACGCCACAGGTACATAAATTGGATATTCCTTTAAAAATTATTCAAGTCTTAGTACCTAAATTCTTGAACACAATAGATTGTGTATATTTATAGAAGTTTCTCTTCATATATTGTCACTCTTGTATTGTGGCTAATTTTTTCCATCTCATTTTGATCATAGAAGAAAATTAACCCCCATGTGTCAAAATTGACTTGGAATATGACTATAGCGAAGGAATTTATTTTAAAAACTGTGGAAAATCTAGTGGACGGGATTTTAAATTTGTATTTGAAATTTCTTCGAAATTCGATCAAACTGAGCGGGAGGTGACCTAAAAGATTTCTCATATCTGCGTTTCAAAAACATAATGTAGTTAAAGACACAAATAGTCGAGTAATATTTTTTTCAAGTGAATTGTTTTAATACAAATTGCCACAACATTCCTAGTATTCCAATAGATCTATTTATTATTTCTTAATTTTAAATTCATATTATCATGATGATTTGTATAATGCATAACTCTTGCGTCTTACCTTGGTCCGTTTGTAAAATAAGTGAACTGTCATTACCGGTTGCACACTTACCTGAAAAACAAGAATTTGTAAAAAAAAAACATTAAAATAACTTTTATTCCAGGAAATATTTCTATTGCAGAAACTATTGAAATCGGAATTCTGTAAAAAATGAGAGAATTCTGACAACAATGATTGCTGTAATAAAAATAAATATGTATACAAATGAAAATCAAATATAATACAAATTTAAGTTTCTGAGCATTATTATTACAAAATTACAAACCTACCCAAAATATTACGAAATTTGGAAAAGACTTTTGTCCAACTAACACATGATGGTGTTTTGTTATTGTTCGTCAACTTTCCTGATTCATCACAATTATTATTGTCACTGTCTTCAGCTTCATCGTCTCCTTCGTCCTTAAGTGTTCTACTCTTAAAACTACTTTCACTTAACTGTCTATTATCACAATTTAGTTTTTCTTCAACTTCTACATGAAGATTTTCTTCGCCATTATCGGTTGTTACAACAACAACACAAGAAACTTTGTCATTACTTTTAGAAGCTAATTTATTAGCCTTCTTTTTCTTTTGTTTTCTTAACGTCTTTTGGCGCTCTTTACGTGCGTATTTCTCTCGCAATTTCGGACTGCCAAATTCATCCAAATAGTACATTGTATTTTGTAAGCCATCTTTTTTATTGATCAATTTCGCATTGATCATAGGCTCATCGGCGTTCTTAAAAATCGGAAAGAACAGATCAATGTCATCGGCCTTTTGGTAGCCTTCACGAACCGTCTGCGACTGAACTAGTTTATCAGAAGCGGTGGCTTCTTGTTTATCTTTCAAATAATTATTAGTGAAAGTGTCAAAGTTCGTATCGTCGTCCTCCAGGACGACTTCATCAATTTTATCCTCCACAACTACTGCTGCAGTGATCGTATTCGTCCTTAATTTTGATATTTGTCTTAATGGAACAGCAGCAGCTCTGACTGCATCGATGGTGCCTTCCCCAGTTACATATCCTTCCCTTACAGGAGGCAGCAATTCTAAATCTACGGGAAGAATACTGCTTATGCACTCTGACACCTTGCCTGAAGAAGTCCCTGACGAGGGGCTCGTTCCTAGGGATTCTGTTGATGACGACACTGTTGATGATCGCCCTGTTCGACATTTTAAATCGTTCTCACTGCCACCACAATTAACATCAGCAACGCTATCAATGCCACTGTCTTGTGACAAAAGTTTATAGGGCAATCTTAGAGTACTGCATCTTTGTGGTCGTAAACTCAATGATCCGGATGTGCTACGAGTGTGTAGACTTTGGCTAGATGTTTTTCGGGTAATGGCACCACTGTCGGCGGAGCAGCCGAATTGCGGTTGACCAATAGTAGATGAGGAGAAGTTCTCGCTCAAGGGAATTCTAATTGGTACCGTTAGTGCTGGTGTTGTTTCCATCAGAATTGTTTTCATGCACGTGGTCTTGTTTTGAATTTGTATTTATAATATTTTTGTATGTATAATAATAGTGTTTAAAATTTTTTGAATTATTTAAAATTATACTACTATTCCTTATTTTTTTCCACTTGCGATAAATTTCCCTTTTTTCAAGCATTACACATTACAATATTGTAATTGCTAAAACAAGCAAAAAAGAAACATTTGCGTTAGTTTTTTTTTTAATTTTATTGTCAGTGGTATAAAAACTTGTGTGAACCAACATCTAAGGAGCCATGTAATCAGTAAAATTAGATTTTTGCTGTTGCACAAGACAAAAATGTGTCTGCCTATTCGCTTAAAATGAACCAAATGAACTGAGTTAAATGAAAGTGGTGCGTTGTTTTTAGCGTGTTCTTATAGGTGGGACAGATAATTAGAGCTAAAATTACTTTCTTTGATATGAAAATGGGGGTGCGGCGCTAGCTAGGTTTATCAGCACCCGTTCTCAATAGAGTTGTCGCTCGAAAAATAAAATACATGTAGTTGAAGGCTATAGAATATATGAAGGATTTTATTTTTTTTTTGCAAAAATTTGTTTGCGTATTATTGCTAACATTGCAATGTTAAAATAATAACAGCTGATTTAATAAAAAAAAACTGTTTTGCTGCCTTTTGGTTTATAAATAAACATTAACGTCGTTCAAACAAAAGAGTAACAATTAAACTGCACAACATTTTACCAAAGTAATGTTAAATATAGTATAGTATAGTTGTATAAAGTATAGTTTGTCTATCGTATAAGAAAAAAAATGCTTTTAATCATTCACACCGATTTCCAAGGAGTTCGGAGTGATTTTTGACATTCGTACCATGGTAGAATGCAAAATTTATTTTTAAATCCTTTCTAAGCCTACTCATCGTTTGGTCATCTGTGGAATTGGCTTTATTTTTATTTGTATTTTATAGATGACAAAAAAGCCACACGATGGTATACTTCACATATTACTCACATTGACAGCCCTGATTACCAATTTTTACTGCTAGATAAAAGCACAACCATTTCTTCGTTCAGCTCAACGGTGGCCAGAGCTATTTTTATCTTCAAAATGCATTTTTTTTTTTTTTTTTTTATAATTAGCGAACACTAAAAGGGTTTTGTATACCTTTAATATGCCAAAGAAACAGTGTGAGCATTAGGAAAAGAGGGAAGGGTTGGATAGGAGGTGTCGGTGTACATTGATTTTAAATTTCTGAACATTGCAATGACAGGGAAAGATAGAGCGTGGCAAGGCGTTCCACATTCGCGTAGTACGGCTAAAAAAAGAATCTCTGTACTTCATAGTACGGCCGAAGTTGGGCTCAAGGGTAAACTGATGGGCATTCCTAGAAGCGCGGGTATTACGGTTAAATTGTTTAAGGGATGCAACTGGCTATTTCACTAGAGCAAAGTCCGTTAAAATAACGGTAAAAAAGGGTGAGGCAAGAAACCTTGCGCCGATGTTCGAGTGATGTAAACGAGTTGATGATGTTAATGTCGCCAATCATTTTAAAAGCTCTTTTTTGAATACTGTCCAAGAGGCTTAAATAAGTTACTGGAGCACCAGCCCAGAGATGAGAGTTATATTCAAGTTTCGGACGTATATAGGTTTTGTAGATTGTAGCCAGATCAGACGGAGAGAAAAATTTCTTGCAACGTCTCAAAAAACCTAGACATCTTGCGGCATTTTTGGCAACATCGCGTATGTGATCGCTCCACAAAAGGTGGTTGCTGATGCACATTCCGAGGATGTCGAGATTTTCCGTTTCGTTGATGCAAGTGCCACTCATAGATAGTGGCAAGGAGGGTTTATCTCGCTTTAACGATGCAAGACAGCATTGCGTTTTCGAAGCATTAAATTCCACACGATTTTTTATTCCCCATTGTGCAATGCTGTGTAGGTCGGAATTTAATGAGCTAATCATATTTTGCCGTTGCAGTTCCACATCCGAAGAGGAGGGTTGTGAGTCTGGAAACGAACATGAAAAGCTAAGAGTGCTATCGTCAGCGAAACAATGTATTGGATTAGAAGTGGCAGACAGGAGATCATTTATAAAAATGAGAAAGAGGGTCGGAGACAAAACGGAGCCCTGGGGCACACCAGCATTTATTTTATGAGTTTCAGACTTGAATCCGTCCAAAACAACTTGTATTGAACGGTTCGAAAGAAAATTTCTAATCCAACGAAGAAGAGATTCGTCGATACCGAAAGCACGCATTTTCGATAAGAGAGCAAGATGCCAGACTTTATCAAATGCCTTTGAAATATCAAGTGCAATAATCTTACTTTCTCCAAAACGATGTAAAGATTTGTTCCACTGTTCGGTGAGATGAACCATGAGATCACCAGTGGACCTATTGCTACGAAAGCCGATATTTCTTAAGCTGATAATTAATCAGCGTTTCCATGACCTTAGAAAGAAGGGACGTTAGTGCTATCGGTCGGTAATTTGTGGGAGAAGAAGATTCGCCTTTTTTTGGGATTGGCTGAACAAATGCAGTTTTCCAACTACTCGGAACGAGACCAGAAGAATAGGATAGATGGAAAAGCTTACGCAGTGGTTTTGCTAGCGTGGAAGAACACCTCTTCAGAATAATAGCGGGGATACCATCTGGGCCAGCGGATTTATGAATGTTGAGATCTTTAAGAACTCTCGCCACAGTTCGAGTACGAAAAAAGATTGGTCCCATAGAATCATTTACGCGTTCAAGAACTGGGGGAGTCATGACACTATCTGGTAAGGTGGAATTTTCGGCGAACTGCCTAGCAAATAAGTTGGCTTTATCAATAGAGCTAACTAAAGGAGTGTCATTGACAACAAGCGTAGGAACCGAGGAAGAGGAAGAATTCCTCATATTTTTTACAAATGACCAAAAATTCTTACTGCCTTTGGGACATTGCAGTATTTTTCGCCGTAATTTTTGGTCATGTAAAAATTTGGTCCTTCGAATATAGGCGTTGCAAGCCTTCCTGGCTTGCTTAAACTTTTTCCGGTTTTCCTCAGTTGGGTTGGCTTTAAAACATCGGAAGCTCACCTCTTTCTCCTTGATAACCTCTTTGCAGCTCGAATCGAACCATGATTTAACCTTGGGTTTAATATTTTTAACCCTATTCGGGATAAACGTTTCCATTCCCAGATGAATCATACTAGAAATCATATCTGCACTGGAGTCTACGTCGCTACCGAGGAAGCATAGCGACCAGTTAAAGATCCTGAAGAAATTATTGAGACCGTCCCAGTTGGCTTTCTCGTACTGCCAAACGGTTCTCTTTGGAGCTCTTTCTTTAACTGGATTTGTTTGACACGAGAAATTAGCAGATATGACACTGTGGTCCGATGTGCCTAGAGGCGTCAATACACTGATTGTGTATTTATCAGGATCAGAGGTGAGAAACAAGTCAAGTGTATTTTCTGCTCGGCCGTTAACGTCTGATATACGAGTAGGCTCATTGACAAGCTGAGTAAGATGGTTAAACTCAGCAAAAATCTCAGCACACATTCCTTCGGGCGTTGTCTGGCCCGAATGGCGAAGCCACGAAGAATTGTGAACATTGAAATCGCCCGTAATAACGATTTCAGTGTGAGGATACAGGGAAAAAAAGAAGAAAAAATGAAAAAAATAATTCTGCAGAAAATTCCACTATTTTTGTTTGTTGTCTGTGTGTCACATACAAAGATATTATTTTATATTTGACGGTTATTTCAAAGGGATTTTGCCAGCTCTAATATAAGTGTGAAGTTCTTTTAGAAACAAAACTATATTTTACCATGGTAATTGAAGACTAGATAATAGCGAATTCTCCTCGCGTGCAAACGAACCAAATGCACTATTTTAGATTGGGGGAGAGTACGATAACTTAGGCGACAAAGTTAATTGACAGATTTGTATAGAACAGTTAAAAACAAGCATTTTCTACTATGGGAGGGGGTCTATCTCCCCCCGTTTAGGCGATAGGGGCAATTTAAAAAAATATGTACATTAAATGGAAAAAAAATAATTAAAAAATAACGGTAATACTTACAATTAAGTATTATACCTTTTTTTAAAGCCAACATTTTTGTCTATTAGCTTGTTTTTAAATCAAGTCAAAACTATGCATAGTTTTTGAAAAAAATTGTTTTAAACTAAAAATGTATGCAAACAAAATTTAAAAAAAATGGTTTAAAGTGTAGTTTTTCAAAACTTTCAAATTATCTACTGTTTTTTTTTTTAGAATTCATTGCTCTTATTTGTTTTTGATCAAAAACTGAAAACTAGATGACTTTATGTCTTTTAGTTCTTGAGAAAATTGAAAATTACCAAAAAAAATATTTTAATTAAATTACTTTTTCCTTGCTTAAGTATTAACGTAGTCTTATTTTGATTTGATAGTAATAATCGAATATGGATTAAGATACACCTAGGGTAAATTATTTTTTCTTAAATCCAGCTTATTTAAATGCAAAAGAAACTTTGCATGCACCCCATCTTGCACCCACCGAACCTTAGACCCTCCCCCCCTTGCACGCACTCCAACTTGCACCCACCCCAAATCCTATAGTGTTCCCCAGCAGGGGGGTTGCAGATCCCACTGTTGCATACACCCAAACTCGCACACACCTTACTGTTGCATACACCCAAACTCGCACCTACCATTGTTACTACATATCAAAATAAGACCACTCAAGCAAAAAAAAAAAGAATTAAATTAAAATAGTAGTTGTGGTTATTTTCAATTTTCTCAAAAACTAAAAGACATAAAATCATCTAGTTTTCAGTTTTTGATCAAAAACAAATAAGAGCAATAAATTCTGAAATAAAAACAATGGTAGATAATCTTGAAGTATTGAAAAATTACACTTTAAACCTTTTTTTTTAACTTTTTTTTACTCAAATTTTAAGTTTAAAATTAATTTTTTCAAAAACTACGCATAGATTTGACTTGAATTAAAAACTGGCTAATAAAACAGAATGTTGGCTTTAAAAAAATGTATAAAACCTAATTGTAAGTATAACCGTTATTTTTTAATGTTTTTTTCCATTTTAAATAATAATTTTTTTTAATTGCCCCTACCGCCTAAACGGGGGGAGATAGACCCCCTCCCATAGTAAAAAATGCTTATTTTTAACTGTTCTAACAAATTCCGTTATAATATCTTGTCGCTTAAGTTATCGTACTCTTGCCTTAGATTGACTTAGAAATAACATTGAATATGCCTGGTTGGATTTATATTTTTTTCGAAGTTATTGATGGATGTGGGACTAAGTACATGTTCAAATGCCAAGCTATTTGTATTTATTTAGCTGTTGACATTAAATGTATAGATTTAAATAAAGTCAAAAATCAGTAGATATTTTTAAATTAATAACATTTGTGTCAATAAATAGATATCGACAGTCTACATTTCTATATTTTCTTCACAAAACTTACTCTCAAGTTTTGTTATGTTACTAATATCGGTATAACGCCATTATTTGACTACGAGTAACTATTTAACTACTTTAAATAAACTTTACTTGCACAAAGTTTTTTATTTGTTAGAAAAATAGGAATGAGATTCATACATATGTATATCATCTCAAAAAATTTAGGTACAAATGAAAGGCCAGGAACTTGTACTAAAGTATTTAAAATTTTACGAATAATATTTGTGGTTGAATTTGTCTAAAAGAGTATCTGTAGTTTAACAATGTTCATTATTTTGTGTTCAAAAATAATTAAAAACAAAAAAACTGCTAACCTAGCTACATATATATTTTTCTCTTCACGCTGTATTTGATATTCTTGAAAATAAACTAGTTCTAGGATGTTTGATGACTTGCGCCATTCTTACCCACTAAGTTCAAATTGAAGCGAAACAAAACAGGAGCGGATTTAAGAGTTCTTTAAGTGTTTTTTTTTTATAATTTTGGTCATATTTCCTAAAACGAAACACGATTATTTTAAATATTTTTGTTTAGCATTGATTTTATCATTTTTTTACTTAATATTGACCATATTTACTATTCAATACAAATGGCAAGTACTTCCCTAAACATAACTGTTATTAGTCTCTTCTTCCGTTGATTTTTTTAAATGACAGAAAAAAAATTAGATATTAATTTCAAAACATATTTGAAAAAATGTTTCTAATTAATTTTTCACAACTGTAGATACCAAATTAAACAAAAAAACAGAGCAATATTTACGTGTAACTCGGGTAGGAAACTCAAGCTATAATTTATATTTGAACTTAATGGAAGTCACTTTTTTTGATAATAAAAATTAAGATGGTCGTATACAAATACCAACAAAAAAAAACTCACATCCAGAAAAATTCAGAAATCCACTATATCATGTTTTTGTTTGAGGAATTCGAGTTTATATTACTTTTTTAAATTTTAACTTAGAATGTCCAGATGGGACCAGTTAGTTAATTGTAAGTTATGGATAAGTAAAGAAAGCACGTAAAACTTTACATGTGTAGGTAGTTTGAGGATGAATGAAATATAAACTTAAAATGTTAAAAAAAGCCTTCCACCAAATAGGTCGATTTATATTGATAACTACAAGCCGACTTATCTTTATTTCTGAAAATACAAATCACTCCATAGAACCTCCGAAGCTTTCTTTATTTTACGTTATTGTCTAATTAAAATGTGCCCCATCTACACTAATATTATAAAGAGGAAAGATTTTTATTTTTGTATGTAACGAATAAACTCAAAAAATACTGGACCGATTTTAATAATTCTTTTTTCATTAGATAGCTACATTATCACTGAGTAACATAGGCTATTAAAAATTAGCATGCTTATAACTTAAATATCTGTACCTATTTATGTCTACCCGTGCGAAGCAAGGACGGGACGCTAGTACTTACATATAAACAAAATAAATTCAACTGAAAAAACGAGCTTAGGGCAACTGAAATATAAATGTTTTTGGCTTAATCAAAGCAGTAAACTTGTGAAGTTATCCTAATTACTGAAATAAATAAATTTCTGAATAAAAAGAAAAGCATTGTTTTGAATTGAAGTTTAACATACGTAAATGTAAACAATGTTAACCCTGTTTTAAAGACATCAGTTAGAAATAAGAAATACGGAATAATAAAATGGAGAATTCACTGATGATTAATTTAATTAATTTTATATCGTTGTCAATATTTTATAGTGTTCCACTTAAAATAAGAATAAACAGGCTAAGATATGAAGATTAAGGTATTGAAATCGCGTATGCGAAATAATAACTGAATCATCAATCGACCTTGAAATAGTTTGTGAAATAGACGATTTTAAAATATTGTCAACTAACAGACATTGGGGTTGTTTTTTTTTTTGCTTATGGCCAAGTTTTTTTTTAAGAGAATGGTGGAAAGATTATACTTTTTAAATCAGATAAGACAACAATCACTATTTTCATTTCTTTACTTCCGATCTAAAGTAATATTTATGTTATATTTAATTATTCAATTTGCACTTTTAGATTCCTATATTTACATTCCAACATTATAAAGATCAGTGTAGCATTGAGAAAACTTGAGTTTGTTGGATTAACTTAATACATAAGTTGACCTTATGGAGTTTACTTTGCTACGTAGCTTGCTCATTAATTTAGTTTGAGTGACGCTGAACAATTTTTGTTTAGATCTATGGGAAAAGAGTTTATTTGTATGAGTTTGAAGTT
Organism: Eupeodes latifasciatus; assembly: GCA_920104205.1. Classification (NCBI taxonomy): domain Eukaryota; kingdom Metazoa; phylum Arthropoda; class Insecta; order Diptera; family Syrphidae; genus Eupeodes; species Eupeodes latifasciatus. The sequence continues at coordinate 98,843,614 of OV049926.1, read as the reverse complement.
ATTAAAGCATAGCTATTTACTAAGTATGTATATGCATTGCCGTCATTTTAATTCCGCTTGAATTTTAACAATGAGTTTATAAGTAAATTTTTCACAATTAATGTTTTCCTTTTATGGAATTTATTTACATTACTTTCTAACCTTAAAGACTGGTTTCAAATATATGTACGTTGTACAATGAAAACAGAGTTAATGCAAACACTTTAGTTATGCGTTATGGTTGAGCAATTAGTTAACCTAGAATATTTTATTTCTGTTTTAAAAATATAATTTTAATATGTATTAATTAATAGTTAAAGGAGGAACAATAAAGGATAATCCGAATAATTTTATAGACAAAAAGTTGTAAATTGCAACTATGTATCTATAAGTATGTACAGTAGACTCGCGGTAACGTGAACTATTAAAAACAGAGCGTGTTCACGTTATCGAAGTTGTTCATGTTAACGAAGGTGTAGTTCTTAAAATTTTTAAAATAAATTAGACCTTTGTTTCAACTAAAATGTATGTTTTTTTTTATTTCAAATGTAAATGTACATGAAAAAATGTAATTGTGTTGCAATTAATGAAAAAAAGCGTAATCCTTTTCTGAATTTTCTTTTTTTTTTATTTGGCTGAAAACTGCCTTTTCGCGAAGTCGTTTAAGTACGCTGATGTCTGCTGTATTAACGTTTTCATATTCAGCCCATTCCAAAGCCTTATTGAAAATGTCGATTGCTTCCCTAGGCTCTATTCTGGTATGTGCTGTTTCCAGAATACTGTCCTCGCTTTCACATTCGTCACTGATCAAAACCTCGTTCGTTTCGGTGTCGTTTGGAAGAAGTTCATAAATTATTAAAGTAAGAAAAATAAATACTAAAAAAATAATTTATTAATTAATAAAGGTTTTAATGTACGACGTTATTTCTTCTAATCCAATATATACGCTTTTGATACTTCATTGAAAAGAAAAAAATATCGTAGCAAAATTGAGATATTGCAAAACTAAATTTAGCGATATGTCGCGCACTCTGGCAAGCCTGTTTCAGGAGGGGCTTGTCTTTGCAAATTTTCTCTGATATATTATAAGCTATATTGAGAATCTTTTTTAAAAATACATGCACATATTAAAAAAAAGTTATGTTAATGTATGTATGTACATATGTATGTACTGTACATACATATATGTTTTCTTCTGTATACTCGTGCGCGCATATTCGTTACCCTCATATTTAAAAAATATCACTTTGTTGTCAAATAAAATATTTCGTCCACCTTTTTGAGTATGTACCTATTTTTACTTTTGTTTGTATTTTTATTAAGATGAAACATAGCGAGAGTTTCTTTCATTAAAACTATTATAATGCTAATAAGTCGGTGAAGGAAAAGGCAGAACAATACGACGCACGTGGCCTATACTCGTATATGAAATTAAAAAAAAGAGAAGGTCGACTGTTGGTATAGTGAAGTTGCCGGTAAATTTTGCATCATTCAAATTGTATTGTTTTATAAGTTTTTTAATATGTATTTTTCTTGAAAAGGAAAAAACTAAGAAATTAAAATTATGACTACACGAGCACTGAAAATTTGTTTATTCAAACATTTGAGGCAAGTCACGCGAAACTTAGTGAACATTTGTAAATTTGTTGTAAATTTGTAAATTTACGGTAAATAAAAAGAAAAATAATTGTATATGTATGTGTACATAACATATGTACATATTTATTATTGAAGATTATTTTGCTTTTTTTCAACAAAACTACTACTAAATATTTTGTATAATAGAATTGACTATTACCTATACATACTTTTAGAACAACAAACATATACATATGTATAAGACTGAATACATTTAAAACAACATATGACTTACAAGCCTCCTTATATTACATACAATAGTCAACGTAGTGATCAAAAGGGGTTGAAATAACAAAAGGCGAATTAATTTTTGAAACTGTTCTGAGCTATTTTGGAAAAGAAAGGTAATTTCAACTTATTTTGTTGATGAAAAGAGTTTCCATTTCTAAATTAACGATTTCTGGGAAAACGTTGTGCTTTTTAATTGCAACAATTTTTACTTAACTTCTCATCAATATTTCTTAATTCCACTAAAATCAATATCATAATTTAAAAATGTATTAAATTATTAATTGATTGATATTTGGCATGACTTCCCTTTGTTCTTGGTATACTTAACCAACTTTTATAACCAACTTTTACTTAACCAACTTTATTTTCGGAAGGGGAATTATGGTAGAAGTTTAACCACTTTCTTTACCGCTAAAAAAAACGCCCTTCCATGTTCATAGATAGTTATATTTCACATATACTTTAAATTTCATTAACTAAACATTATTTCGATAGTATTTTACCTGCTGTACAAACCATCATCACTTCACCAAAAAAAGACTACAACTTTTCTTAGAATTTGTAAATCGTTTTGATTTTTATTTTATTAGAGGTAAATTTAAATTTTCCCATCAATAATGTATCATATTTTAATACTGTACCATGTTAAAAATTAGAGTATGATCATAATTCCACCTACTCTTATTCCCTTTAAATCAATGTGCACAAAAGCAAAACGGGGATTTTATGGGACTTTTGACACGGTCATCAGTGGTAACCATTGCATCGATTTCAATAATTAAACTTTATGAATTGATTATTTGAACCTTCTAGGTGTATTTAATCTATGGCAACAAGTAAGACCATATCAAAATTATTTTATCTGCCACAACTACATATTTTCAAATAGTTAAGAACACGCGCGTTTTTATTTTTTTTTATCGATCATAAAAATTATTTTTATTTATACTTCAACTTAGTATCTTGGGTAAGGAATGTTGGGGTGTTTTAGGGAGTTTACGTTCAGTTTGCATACTATAAAAACATACATTTTAATTTTAATTTTAACGGGTTCAAATTAAACAAGAACTAATTTTGGGAAATGTGTGGCGATAACCTATGCTTGCTTTATGCATCGCTATCATACTATCAAGTCATTGGGGTAACATAAAAAATGTATTTACAATAAATTAGAAATTCATTACGAGTCTTATAATATTGATATAATAACGAACTTTATGTTTATTTAAAATTGATAACTTTAATATTCAATTAAACAAGCAACATACAGGTAGTATCTACTTATCATAATAATGTGTAAACAATAATCTTGTTAGGATTTAGTATCGCAATAAACAAATAACTTAATGCTCATTCCCAAAACCAAAAGGTCAACTTAATCTTCTTTAATAAAGAGCACTGCCTTCACATCAATTCAAATATTAAAGTGAATAATAAGAGCTAGGTGGGTTTTAATAAAATTCGGAATGAAAGTCTCTCATACCTTTTAATTGGTTACTACTTACATATAGTATAATCAGTTTCATTAAAATAAGATTGCAATACAGAATTGGCAAAAATATATGGAAGTTGGTCTACTTATTTATTTTGTGTTAAACAATGGGAGTTGGCTAAATTAAGCGCACAAATGAAAGCAAACATTGCAAATTCAAAGAAACAAAGATGAATTGTTTTGTATTTTATAACAAATTATTTACAATAGTCGGAAAAAGTATTTTGACAATACTATTTGTAATGCTAGACCACTTGATATGGTAAACTGAGAAATGTAACGAGAATCCTTTGCTACTCAAAACCAAAAACAAAGTACCTAGACAACGGTAAAATTCAGAAATAGTTTATTTTTCTCATGCATTCTTTTTGGGACCCTTTTAATGAATACACTGAGCCATAACTAACTGGAAAAAGTATTTTGACATAGTAATCTTTGCAGTTTCTTTCGTGTCGCGTGCTATCAGAGTTGAGATTTCCTATTTATATTGTCTCTTTTAATTAAATTTATTAACTTCGACGACATTTACAAACAATTAGTTGATAATAATGGGTAGAACGTCGGAAGTTAGTCAAGATTTAAGAATTGAGATGGTGACCAAGTATTATGCGGGTATTTCGGTGGAAAAGTTAAGCAAACTATATAAAGTTCCTCGTCAAACCGTCTATTACCAAATAAATAAGCAGAAAAAAACAAATCCACGCGAAATGTTCCACGATCAGGGCGACCACGCAAGACTTCCAAGAAAGAGGACCGTTTAATAGTCAGAAAGTTTAAAGAAAATGTGCTGAACATCCCAAAATCTGCAGCAATTGAAATAAAAAAGGAGTATGAAATTGAAATTACAGAAAAAACGGTAAGAAATCGTTTGAAGGAGGCTGACTTTGCTACTTACATAGCCAAAACAATACCCCAAATATCCCAAAAAAAAAAATAAGCTTAAACGCCTGCAGTTTGCCAAAGAATTTTTACACAAGCCTTCATCACTTTGGGAAAAAGTATTGTGGACTGATGAAAGCTGTCTTGAGTACCACGGATCAAAAAAGAAAACTTTTTGCAGAATCCCTAGGAAAATTCGAAGCAAAGTAGCACCTGTGTGTAAACGAATACCTCATGGTGGTGGCACCGTCATGTTTTGGGGATGTGTTTGCTTTAATGGCACCGGAGACTTGGTAGCAATCGATGGAATGATGAACAAACAACAACATTTGGATATTTTAAATAACCACGCTTTTAGTTCTGGCGATAAATTGATTGGACAGCCGTTCATTTTGCAGCAAGACAACGCACCTTGTCACAAAGCCAAGATGATAATTAATTTTCTAAAGGAAGTGGGTGTAAATACTCTAGATTGGCCACCTCAAAGCCCCGACTTAAATATAATAGAAAATGCGTGGGCCTATATAAAGCGAAAAAGGAGTCCATGCTTGACAAGAACGCGCGAAGAGACAATCGCTGAGGTCGAAAGCCTTTGGAAGGAAATTTCTCCGCAAACTCTTCAAAATTTGGTAAAATCTATACCAGGCCGATTGCAGAAAGTCATTAATAGCAACGGAAATTTCATTTTCTATTGAATTATGTTTTAATTTTTGTTTAATTTTCTTTTCAAACTCATTTTTTCCTCAAAATATATTTTGTCAAAATACTTTTTCCACCACATATTTCTGAAAAATAATTTTCAGTTGCAGAACTATAACATTGAATTTAATTAAATAAAGTTATTTTGAAAGCTCATGGCCTTAACATTATTATGCATTTTTTTAAATTTTTTTCAACTGATTAAATAAGAGATTTGAATAAAAATGTACGATATTTTGTTTGTCAAAATACTTTTTCCGACCATTGTATATAGTTCAAATGAATGAACATGTTTTGATGTGGGGCCAACAATAAATACGTTCTGTGAAACACGTACAACATAAAACTAAATTCATTTTTGAAAAAAAAGAAAAGAAGGAAAATTAAACAAACGTATTATGTAGCGAAACGCGTTCGTAAAAACATTAGAATTAGTATATTTACAATGTTCAGATATTCACAAAACTTTAACTTTGAAAATTTGTTTTCGTTATAAACCCAGAAGATCCCTTAAAATTAATGTAGCACTAGTCACTTCACAAAAAAGTATTGTATATAAGGAAGTTAGCCCCAAGAAAAAATGTTTTAATCATAACAGTGATTAATTTTGCATTCAAATTTTACTTCATGATGTCCTTTGTGTTTCTTTTATTAATGTACAGGATTTGTCTAAAGCAATTTTATTGATTGACCTTGAATGATTCATGTTTTCGTTTTAATAATTTTGCATAACGTTACCAGTTTTGCTGTCATAATCTGCAGACTTACAAAGATTTAAGCGAAAGTTCTTATTTTCATTCAACGAATTATTTTAGTGAATTACGCATTATCAGTCATGTTTCGCATTTTAAATGACTGTATTATTACTAAGAACTCTAATTATTGCTAGTATTTATTAAACAAAATTTTATCAAATTTACGTTTAAAGACTCCTTAGAGATTTTACAGGCAGATTGTTTAAAGAGGAGGTAAATAATGATGAAAATGGTAAATATTGATTACCGCTCTAAGAATTTAGACTGTTTTCATTTAAGGGGATAGCCCCACCCAGTCATATTTAAAACTTTATTAACAAAAAAAAAATTATATTCGAAAAATTTCAAACGGCCGAGTAATCCACGTTTTGCGGTAGAGTCTTATTAAGGGAACTTTAGCAGTCGTTGTTTTCAACTAAACATTTGTCTTTTGTTTCCTTCGTTAAGCATACATACATATGTGTTCTATGTGAACTATCGAAATTTCAAAATTCGAAGGCTATGATTGAAATTATTTGTTGATAAAAATAAGATTTAAAGTCCCTAGTTAACAAAGAGCATTCATACAAAATAGGAAAAACTTTGGTTTTTAAAATAGGTTAAGAACTTTTTTAGTTATCTTTCCAGCAAAGTGTAAATACATGACTCACTAGTAAGCTCTGAAAGTCAAAACACTACTGGTCTCTAAAAACATGTACACTCTGACACACGAACCCACATATACGAGTACCTTCGAAAAGTTTTCTAAAACAAACAAAAGCGATTCTAAAATGCTAAACGTTTTAAAAACTCATCGTAATCGATATCTTTAATTATCCTCTTATCTTGCGCAGCCGACTGAATATCCGTTTCTCTCCACAAATACTTCGAATTTTAAGCTAAACCCTACTCACATAATCTTGAATTGTTGCCTAAAGCAAAAAAGACGTTTTTTTTTTTAGAACTTTTAGAGGGACTTAAGGACCCATTCTGGGGTCCCATCAATTTTTCTTGTTCCCACTAGACAGCTAGAAAGGGAAATAAAATGGAAGAATGAGTCGCTCCAAAAGGGTCAAATGTAAACACCGTTTTAAAAGCTGAGGTTGCTAATTATAAAGGTGATAGTTTATTATTAAATTCTAATGAAAAAACCTTCATGTTACTATTGTCCATAGTCCATAGTTGTTATATAGCCAAAACTATATATTTCATAAATTAGAAATAAGATAATTTGGCGCCAAGATATAATAAAGGTTTTTGGTAGAGGGGAAAGCATTTTTTATAATATTAATTTATTATAACTGCAAGTGGTGCTGTGGGGAGAGTACGATAACTTTGGCGACAAAGTTTAATGACGGATTTGTATAGAACAGTTAAAAACAAGCATTTTTTACTATGGGAGGGGGGGTCTATCTCCCCCCGTTTAGGCGGTAGGGGCAGTTTAAAAAAATATGTACATTAAATGGAAAAAAAATAATTAAAAAATAACGGTAATTCTTATAATTAAGTATTATACCTTTTTTTAAAGCCAACACTTTTGTCTATTAGCTTGTTTTTAAATCAAGTCAAAACTATGCATAGTTTTTGAAAAAAAAGTGTTTTAAAGTCAAAATTTGTGCAAAAAAAAAAGTTAAAAAAAGGTTTAAAGTGTAATTTTTCAAAACTTTCAGATTATCTACTATTTTTTTTTTATAATTCATTGCTCTTATTTGTTTTTGATCAAAAACTGAAAACTAGATGACTTGATGTCTTCTAGTTCTTGAGAAAATTGAAAATTACCAAAACAAAATATTTTAATTAAATTACTTTTTCCTTGCTTGTATTAACGTAGTCTTATTTTGATAGTAATAATCGATAAGATATACCTAGGGTAAATTAATTTTTCTTAAATCCAGCTTATTTAAATGCAAAAGAAACTTTGCATGCACCCCATCTTGCACCCACCGAACCGTGCCCCCTTCCCCCCTTGCACGCACACCAACTTGCACCCACCCCAAATCCTATAGTGTTCCCTAGCAGGGGGGTTGCAGGGGGGCAGCATGCACCCCCTTACAGATGCCACTGTTGAATACACCCAAACTCGCGCACACCTTACTGTTGCATACACCCAAACACGCATTACGCATACGCAAATACCATTATTACTATCAAAATAAGACCACTCAAGCAAAAAAAAAGAATTAAATTAAAATAGTAGTTGTGGTTATTTTCAATTTTCTCAAAAACTAAAAGACATAAAATCATCTAGTTTTCAGTTTTTGATCAAAAACAAATAAGAGCAATAAATTCTGAAATAAAAACAATGGTAGATAATCTTGAAGTATTGAAAAAGTTACACTTTAAACCTTTTTTTAACTTTTTTTACTCAAATTTTGAGTTTAAAATTAAATTTTTATTTTCAATTTTCTCAAAAACTAAAAGACATAAAATCATCTAGTTTTCAGTTTTTGATTAAAAACGAATAAGAGCAATAAATTCTGAAATAAAAACAATGGTAGATAATCTTGAAGTATTGAAAAAGTTACACTTTAAACCTTTTTTAACTTTTTTTACTCAAATTTTGAGTTTAAAATTAAATTTTTATTTTCAATTTTCTCAAAAACTAAAAGACATAAAATCATCTAGTTTTCAGTTTTTGATCAAAAACAAATAAGAGCAATAAATTCTGAAATAAAAACAATGGTAGATAATCTTGAAGTATTGAAAAAGTTACACTTTAAACCTTTTTTTAACTTTTTTTACTCAAATTTTGAGTTTAAAATTAAATTTTTATTTTCAATTTTCTCAAAAACTAAAAGACATAACGCACCTCCGGTGGTACAATGACGTAAATGCAAAAAAATTCGGTTCTTCGGAAAACACGATTTAACATTTTGAAAACGGGTTTTATTAAAAAAAGCATACATTTTTTTTTTGTATGAAAAAAAACTATTTATTAAAGGGTAATTAAACACAGTTTTTGGAAGTTCAATCATTGTGTCTGCTTCTAGCAGTGTTAATAATAATTTTAGTACAAATAAACAAAATAGTGATTTGTAATAAATAAACTTAACACTTGTGTCGATGTCTCACTGAAATATTAGGAAAATATTAAAAAAAAACTGTCATAACGTGCACTTACGACTTTGTTCGACCGAAAATAATAAAACAATTATACAAAAAGTTTTGGAACTCATACAAATAGGTCGTTGTCTGACTAATCAAAGCAGTGTTCGTTGCAGATTTGAAACACAAGTGACAGATAAGTCAATGTACTTGCGATACTTTAGTTTGAAAACATTGTAACGGTACAAAGACATATCTGTCCTCTGGACACAAATAGAACAATTTCAATTAGGTCTTTGTTTTATTGGAAGCAAATACCTTTTTTAAGAGTTGTGACATACTTAACTGAGAAAATTCAAAATTTGCACTTACGTCGTTGTACCACCGGAGGTGCGATAAAATCATCTAGTTTTCAGTTTTTGATCAAAAACGAATAAGAGCAATAAATTCTGAAATAAAAACAATGGTAGATAATCTTGAAGTATTGAAAAAGTTACACTTTAAACCTTTTTTTAACTTTTTTACTCAAATTTTGAGTTTAAAATTAATTTTTTCAAAAACTACGCATAGTTTTGACTTGATTTAAAAACTGGCTAATAGAACAGAATGTTGGCTTTAAAAAAATGTATACAACTTAATTGTAAGTATCACCGTTATTTTTAAATTATTTTTTTCCATTTTAAATAACAACTTTTTTAAATTGCCCCTCCCGCCTAAACGGGGGGAGATAGACCCCCCCTCCCATAGTAAAAAATGCTTGTATTAAGACCCTCTACCAAAAACCGTTATTATATCTTGGCGCCAAAGTTATCGTACTCGTGCCGGTGCTGTTGTTTTTAAATATTAGTTTTTAGATTTTAAGTCAATTTTTATAAAATTTGCCCTCACGCCAAAACGCAGGGAGATATAATCCTTCCCCTCCTCCCATTGTAAAAAAATGTTTTTTTCTGTTTCTAGCAAAAGTTATCGCACTCGTACATACTGTTGTCAAAAGTTAAATTTCAGAACTTAAAATTGCTTTAAAATAAAATTTGACAGTTACATACACATATGTATGTATAGTATATGCATACATATGTATGAGAATGTCACTTATTCTGCCATTTGTCCAACTAGCTAGTTTAAATAAACAGGTCGTGTTGTTAAGTCCAATATAATCTTATCAATTTTAATATGTACAATTCATTGCAAAGTGACATTATCTATAAGCTTTCCGCAAACTGTGTTTTGATTTAAACAATTTACATAATAGGTATATCACTTGATAATATATCTACATAATAAAGTGACAAGATTGACTAAATGAATTGTAATTGTTTCATCATGCAACTGATGTAGAAATATTCTCGAAAAACAATTTTCTAAAAAATAGACATATGTACATATGATAGCAGCTACTTTTTTAGCTTTTAAAGGTACACATCAACAATATCAAATCAAGTCTAGACTGTAGTATAGCTAAAAAAGTGTCTTGTACAACACAAGCCAAATTTCAAGATGTCATTTCTTTTATTTAAAATCAATACAACTAACACAAATATAAAATATTTGTATTTGAAATTAACATAGGTACATATGTAGATTATGACATTTTTGTATTAAATTGTTTCCAATTCTTGTGTTTGACCTTTTCCAAATTTAACTAAGGCGATTTTTACATTTTGTGTATTGCATTCTCACTCACCAAATCAATATGAACTAGTACAATATTTCCTACTGGCACGAGTACGATAACTTTGGCGACAAGATATAATAACGGTTTTTGGTAGAGGGGCTTAATACAAGCATTTTTTTACTATGGGGGGGGGGGGTCTATCTCACCCCGTTCAGGCGCTAGGGGCAATTTAAAAAAATTATTATTTAAAATGGAAAAAAAATAATTAAAAAATAACGGTGATACTTACAATTAAGTTTTATACATTTTTTTAAAGCTAACATTCTGTTTTATTAGCCAGTTTTTAATTCAGTCAAAACTATGCGTAGTTTTTGAAAAATTTAATTTTAAACTCAAAATTTGAGTAAAAAAAGTTAAAAAAAAGGTTTAAAGTGTAATTTTTCAATACTTCAAGATTATCTACCATTGTTTTTATTTCATAATTTATTGCTCTTATTTGTTATTGATCAAAAACTGAAAACTAGATGATTTTATGTCTTTTAGTTTTTGAGAAAATTGAAAATAACCACAACTACTATTTTAATTTAATTCTTTTTTTTTTTGCTTGAGTGGTCTTATTTTGATAGTAACAATGGTAGGTGCGAGTTTGGGTGTATGCAACAGTAAGGTGTGTGCGAATTTGGGTGTATGCAACAGTGGAACCTGCAACCCCCCTGCTTGGGAACACTATAGGATTTGGGGTGGGTGCAAGTTGGAGTGCGTGCAAGGGGGGGAGGGGGAACGGTTCGGTGGGTGCAAGATGGGGTGCATGCAAAGTTTCTTTTGCATTTAAATAAGCTGGATTTAAGAAAAATTAATTTACCCTAGGTATATCTTAATCCATATTCGATTATTACTATCAAAATAAGACTACGTTAATACTTAAGCAAGGAAAAAGTAATTTAATTAAAATATTTATTTTGGTAATTTTCAATTTTCTCAAGATCTAGAAGACATTAAGTCATCTAGTTTTCAGTTTTTCATCAAAAACAAATAAGAGCAATGAATTCTAAAAAAAAAAAAAACAGTAAATAATTTGAAAGTTTTGAAAAACTACACTTTAAACCTTTTTTTTTGCATAAATTTTGAGTTTAAAACAATTTTTTTCAAAAACTATGCATAGTTTTGACTTAATTTAAAAACAAGCTAATAGACAAAAATATTGGCTTTAAAAAAGGTATAATACTTAATTGTAAGTATTACCGTTATTTTTTAATTATTTTTTTTTCCATTTAATGTACATATTTTTTTAAATTGCCCCTACCGCCTAAACGGGGGGAGATAGACCCCCCTCCTATAGTAAAAAATGCTTGTTTTTAGTTGTTCTATACAAATCCGTCATTAAAATTTGTCGCCAAAGTTATCGTACTCTCCCCAAAAAATGCATATAAAGCCTATTGAATATTGCCCATAAATATATAGGTAATCAATTTCAAACACATCGATCTCTTCCTGTGGGCAAGAGAAGAAATGTATGTTGGTAGGCTTACAAATTTTCCCAATTTTCCCCACTTTTGGGAACCCTATATTGAGGAATTTGATCATATTAACTTGCTACAATTTCGCGGCAATTGAACCTTGCCAAGGTGGTCGCCTGAAATAATAGCCGCGTTTTATTATCACCATGATCCGATCCGGATCAGATCATGATAATAAAACAGCATTGGATCATCATATTTTTTGTTATTTAAAGTTTGGTAGCAGTGTCAAATTCGTTTTTTCAAAAGTGACATTACGAAGCAAAAAAAAAAACACATACCAAAAATGGAAGCTCCACAACTTTTGAAAATGTTTCTGCAAATCACCATTGCACTCTCAAACTCAAAGCATCCAGGAACGCTTTGGTCTCACATGTAGTCCAGATTCTTTTTGACCTAAATAATTTAATTTAGAGATTACTTACAATGTATTTGAACATCTTTTCTCCCATTTGTGCTGCAGCTTTCTCGATTTTATTTATATTTTTTGACATTTAAAGCAATGATTTTTTTGTTCCTTTTTTTTGGGGAAAATAATACCCATAAATTATGTCAAATATACATTTTTTGGACTTAGTTATTTTAATTTCACCAATTAATTACTAGTTGTGTTAAAATATCTAATTAATTCATGGATTATATACCAAATAAATAAATAAAAAGCTTCTCGCTTTCTATTTAAAAAATATTTTATTTTAGTCAAATGGAAATGTTTATATGGCAATACAGGTTTTATTTAATTTGTTTGCAATGATACCAACATTTACATGTGAAATAACAATGATAAAGCGCTCCTGTTGTGAAAAAAAGAATTAAATTTTGGATCTCAAATTGAGATCCAAACACAAAGCAGGATCTTGTGTTGTTGTTGTAATGCATGTAAATTCAAGATCCGGATCAGATCATGGTGATAATAAAACGCGGCTAATATCACCCCACATATTTTATGCATCAGACAGATGCCACCACCGACATCGTTCGTCGGTCGGCAGTTGTCGGTTGTGACATGTGAATCTACATTGCAACATCATGACAAAGCTACCACTGCCCCCATTTAATGTGAACCCACAGAACATTTCATCCCGTCCATTTAGTATCTACCCTTCTATCGGTGTGCCTCAACAAAAAGAAAAAAAAAACATTGCCACCAAAATGCCAATGCGTCGGACAAATATCTATCTGGTTTGCCTCACGAATGCGCGTGTAAGTAAACGCATAAACAGGGACAGTCGCCACCGCACCACTTGCGGCACACTTCTTAACGCACATTCCCAAGCAAGTAGTCCATGTTTTTTTTTGTTTCGTTACACTAGCGCCTAACAGTGTGTGGCAGATTCTGTATTTCTTTTGCTTGAATATTTGTACGCTAGTTCTTTTTGTTTCTCGAAAAAAAAAGAAGCATTATTACTTTTTTTCAATGAAATAAAAAAATACGAAGTATGATAAAGCAAAATCAAAGAAGAAAAAAAATTTAGGAGTTTAAAATAAGACTGGTTTCGAATTTTCATCCTAAGTTAAAGTGACGGAAAGAGACAGGAAACGATATACTGCAAGAGTGAGGGAAAACAAAATATAATTGCAGAAAATTTTCCATTGATGAGTTTTTTCGTTGGTTCACCGTAAAAAAATTATGTTGGTTGGTGGTGAAAACTGAAAACATGCTTCGAAGAGTTTGTTCACACGTCGTTGAATGCAATAGTTTATAGATAGACCTTTCTTTCTACTTTTTTCTCGCGTGGTGTATTTACCAATTTAATGTGCAGTTTCTTTTTTTCAGCTGATTTGTAGAAGCAAAATTGCATAAATCCAAAAAATCTTTTAATTTGCTTATGTAAGATCGCAGATATTTATAACAGTAAAGCACTTAAACACACAGAAAACAGAAATAACACTAAAATTCACTCATTTTTTTCTAATTAAATTCTTTTCATTGACTTGAAATTTAGATCAACGTATGTATGTATGTAGGTATTTTTTAAGGGTTATATACCACATGCGCTTTAAATGTGATCGGTGGTGGCGATGGCGACGACAACGGCGGTACTGAATTTAAAATATAAAATTAACTTGAATTGACTCGCGTGTCTAACTTTTCGTTTGTCCGAAGTGATACTAAATTGCTGGAAAAGAAACACTGATTGTAGAGCCTCCGCCGCAAACTTATTTTTACTCTTGCCTCTAGTGAATTGAATCGTACGGTATTGCAGCGTTCATATACTTTCTGCTGGTAGGTAGCATAAATTGGTGCTTGTGGTGATGGGATTTTACGGTTCCGCATCAGATTTTCTTATCGCCTAGGGACCCAAATAAGACTCAGTAACATGAAAAGTACAATTGCGAGCAAAATAAAAAGCAACCGAAAGACACATGATCTTACATGAAAATAACCGCTCTACTCATTTATTTTAACCATATTTTGTGTTTAAATTTAGTTATAAATGTTTTTGCGAAGCCAGTACTGCCAATCATAAGACTAGATTTCTAAATCTTTGTTTTATGAATACGCAAATGTTTAAAATGATTGACGATTTCACTTTTAGGAACAGTTTTTATATAAAAATAGTTTTGGTCAAAATAATACGTTATTCCATGTAAAATAGCTTAGTTTTCTCTACTAATTCTCGATCATTGTATTTCGTTTAATTTTTTTTTTAAACCTGCTGTAGGTAATGTTACATTCAAAACTATAATACTACTTTGAATGGGGTAAGATTTGTTAAGAAAACTGAAATGTAGAGCCTTATTATAAAATAATTTACATTTTATTGTTTCTTAAACTGTTTCGAAGATAATTATAATTAATGAAATCAAGAGAAAAATAGTATATTTTACAAAATTAAAGTCTTATTAAAAGAAATTATTCGAAAAAGTGGACAAAACAGGGCCCCTTTAAAGAATGTTGATAATTTATTATACAATTACTTGATTCATAGCAGAAACTTTATATTTATCACTAAAGTTTTCGTCTTATACTATTTTATTCTTTTCAAAATTTGTATTGGTCCAAAATAGTTTTAGACTTTTGGACTTGTGAGTAATACCTACTCATTTATTATATAAATTAACACAGAAGATTCGGAAGATTGACACCTCGTTCTATCAGAAGTTTTTTTTACTTTTCCTGCGGTTGAGCGCTAACCGTACCTTACTCGCGCTGAAGATTAACTTTTAATTCTAAGTTTGAAATGTATCGATTGCTTGCGGTTAATAAGATAAACTTTGTCCATTATTAAATTATACAACTTTACCACTGTAGAACAAGTACTTTTTATATGGTTAGGAGTCTTTTAGAATCATTAATTAAAAATGTTATTACATGACGAATACATACTAAATATGTAAATTTCATCGTATTTAAATATAGCAAAATAATTTAATTACAATTAAATTTTAATTTAAAAAAATTAAAATAAACTATTTACTTTTGTATTATTTTTTTTAATAAAATCGATGAAAACAAACAAATATTACAAAATTAAATTAATTTTTTCTTGTTTGGTTAAGATAAATACAATTTTATTATGTGTATTTCTTTTTAAATTAATGAAAGTTTATCTACTAACATGATCTTTTTTTCATTAAAAAGGAAAAATTCAAATAAACAAATTCGACCCTGTGTTTTGAATGAATGTTGGGTGATGAGAAATGTTAGGTCTCTTTATACTATTACCAGATCTTTATATCGAAATAAAAAGTATTCAAGAGTATAAAAAATAAAGAGTTGGCTTTAGAGCTAATATCGCAGACAGAATACACTTTTAGACCTAGCCCCAGGTGATGAGTTGGAACGGAAATATATGTAAGTAGCCTCATTCTTAAAAATATGTGTATGTGCGTATACAGGGTGCAGGAGAACTAAAGAATCGCATAAGGCTGACAGACTCAAGATATTGTGTCTTGTCTTGTTGTGCAGATAATATGTACGTAAGTATATTACGATGGTGAAATTCAATGAATGAAATTTAAAAAAAAAATAGGTGTGTACATATTTGTTATACTTTAATAATTTTGTGTATTTTTTTAACACACTAACTGATGTGTTATATGTTAAGGAATCAATTCATCATTTACACATGTGATTATGAGGCAGATATTTTATTTTAATAGTTGAGATATTTAATAAAACTGTTCAGAACTGGATTTTTTGGTTGTAGGTGTATTTTCTGTACGATATTGTTCGTTGAATTGAGACTTCAATCTCTTATTTATAATTATAATCGAGTTATTCTACAAGTCATGTGACTGACACATGTCACACTATAACGCTAAAATTTGAATATATACACATATTTCAGTTGAGTTTGAAAAAATTCATCTGTTGAAGGTGTATTTGTTTGCGAAATCATATAAGTTTAAGGAAAATATTGGAATTCAACATTAAAAAAAACATATTCATTAAAACTCTAATTTATCCCAATTTCTAACATTTACTACTACATGGTGAACCATAATTCCATTTCTTTAAATACATACATATGCACAGTACATTTTGTTTTTAAAGATACAATGATGAAAAAATAATAGGAGCAGAAGTTAACTTTGTATTCAACAATAATAACTGCATTCGAAACTGCACTTATCCGTTGTGTTTCGTAATTCACCTTAACTTAATATTTTTTTAAAACAAGACAGCAGAAAATGACGAAAAATCGTCCCTTAAAGTGATCAAAAAGATAAAACTTCTCATTCAAGTTCCAAAGTAGAAAATAGAAAAAGAAAACGAAACACATCAACGCTTTTCCATAAACGTACGGCTTCGAAAAAAAATTGTTTAAATAATAACAATATTTCAATAAATGCAGTTTTTTCAAGTCGAACAACCTAAAACCGGTAAGACATAAGACATAAAACTTTGTTGCAACTTGTTTTTTATTTCTGATGAAAAAATACCAAATAAATCTGAATTTTATCATATAAATTCGGAGAAGAATATAATTATTATCAATAGCAAAATTATTGAAATATTGGAAACAACATTTTTAAACTTCCCATAGGAAGTTATTAAAAATGTTGACATTTTTCGACTCTAGAATCTACATCAAAGGTTTATAGAGTGATGTCTCTGTGTGCCGTGATGTCTGTACGTACGCTCATATGTTCGTGATAAATTTTTTGTTGGCCATATCTGAACAAGGGTAGAGATATCGACTTTAAATACATTTTTTTTCGACTCAAATTTCTTGACAACAATTAAAGATAAAACTAATTATAACGGGTTATCCATTTTGCGGTTTCAAAAGTATAGGGCTGGAATTCGAAATCTGTCAAACTAAGTTGTTAAACCATTTTTTTTCAGTTGAAAATCTGAAAATGAAAAGTTACGAAAATGGGTCGCTTAACCATCGCACAACGCATACAAATTGCTAAAATCTGCTACAAAAATGGTGATTCTGCCACAATCACATATCGTGCTTCAAGGGGAGATTATGGTTTACATAATCGTCCAACTACGCAAGCGATTGGCCTGTCCATCATCGTTTCGCTCGTACCAGTGAAAATATCTCTAATGTAAGTGAAGGTGTTGCGTATTTTGCATTTAGATCTACGCCTACATCCATATAAAGTCTAGCTCACATAACAACTGAAGCCAGCCGACCATTCACAATGTTTTCTTCAGCGACGAAGCACATTTCTCACTCGGTGGGTATGTTAATAAACTAAATTGTCGTATTTGGGGTTCTGAGAATTATCAAGTATTTGAAGAGAAGCTATTACATCCACAAAAAATCAATGTTTTGTGCTTTCTTTGGTCCGGAGCTGTCATTGGATCTTAATTTTTCGAAAACGAATGGAACGACTGTCACCGTCAATTCGGAGCGTTATGGTCATATGATAACCTACTTTTTTTGCCTGCTATTGAAAAATACGACTTGGAGAATATGTGGTTTCAACAAGACGGTGCCACATGCCACACAACTCCAGCGAATATGGCTTTATTGCAAGAGACAATTTACTGGCCGCGTAATTTCTCGTCGCGTCGTGGCGATATCAACTGGCCACCATCATGCGATTTGACACCGCTGGACATTTTTTTGGGGTTACACGAAAGACCATGTTTATAAACCTTATAAACCTTTAACTCTTGAGCTCTTAAAAACCTACATTCGTCAAGTTATGGCTGAGATACCGCCTAATATGTATCAACAAGTGGTCGAAAATTACCTCAAAAGAATCGATGCTTCCAACAATTCTCGTGGTGGTCATACAAATGATGTAGTTTTTCACACATAAGGTCAACGTTTAAACTTTATAATAAAAAAGAAATATCATGAACAAAAAAAAATATTTTATATGTGTTTTATTTACATTTACTTTTGAAACCCCAAAATAAATAACCCTGTATATTATTAAAAACATGTTTTTAAACATTTTGTAAATATTTTAGAAAAATCCATTTAACATTTTTTTTTATAAAATATACAAATCTACAAAAAATTGGTAAAAACTGATTTTCGACTCGAATATCTCGAAAATACATTAAGGTATTGACTTAAAAAAAATGTTATTCATCTACTACCGCTAACATCAGATAATTGTTCTAAAAACCTTAAAAAATGCACCTAAAAATTGATAAAAATCGGTTTTCGACTAAAATATATCGGGAACAAAAATATATATGAAATCAAACTTATTTTATCGTATGCAAAAAGTTATATGAAATCAAACTTATTTTATCGTATGCAAAAAGTTGTTGTTAACCTTTAGTTAATTTTTTTAGAAAAATTTAATTGACATTTCTTTTTTACAAACAACAAAAACCTATAGAAACTACAAAAACTGTTAAAAAATAAGTAAAGCTTTTAATAATAAATATACAATTTTTTTACAAACAACAAACACCTATAGAAACAACAAAAAAAGGTAAATATTAAGTAAAACTTTTTTTTTTTTTTTTTTAATTCATTTTTATTAATTCATTCTTAAGACTATCTTAAAGCTAGACAAAAATTCATAAAACTAGCCTAATTAACCATAACTTACAACTAACTTACTGGCCCCATACGGACACTCTAAGTTATACAATAATACTTAATGCTAATGCCTTTCGGCCCTAAGATCTATTTAACTTTAATTCATTTTATTTATTTTTGTATTCATTAGAAAATTTCAAAAAAACTAATATCAATATCCTTTTTTATTTTTACTTAAAAGCTACTTAAAATAAGGTCCTTAATATAAAACTTAAAGCTAACTAAAACTACCTATTCTACCTATAAACTACTTAAAACTAGAGCAACCACAGCAGCAAGTAAAACTTTAAGTAATATAGACGGGCATGGGATGTTTTCAGCGTGGGTCACCCATCTTTGAATATTTAATTACATCTTTTGCGTCCTACAAATCTTACATTACTTGTAAAACTAAATCAATCATTCTACATAAAACGAAAGTAATTACTAGTAGTAAAAGGTTATAGTAAATACTAGTACTACTAGTAGAAGCTGAAACTAATAGTATTTACTACATTCGGTATGCATAAACCTAAGTTTCTACTAGCTAGTATAAACTAGTAGTAAATACTGGATTCATCCCAGTAAATACTACTAGTTCATCTGAAAGTAATAGTATATACTAGATACCTACATAAATGCGTTTAAATAAATGCTGTTGCTTCTCTTTGTTCTCTAATTTATCGTTCTATAATTTTCTTCATTTTTAAACAATTTTTTGTGTTACAATTTTTAAAAGTGAGTGTTTGAAGTTCAATAAATGGCAAAAGCAGAAGGTTCAACAACCTTAGAGTTTGTTAAAATACTAGAAAAGTATGTCGTACTTATTAACAAATCTCAACAGCCTCACATAAAAAAAGCAAAGGCGGAAGCCTTAAAATTGTCTATTCGTGAGTTTCAAGCCAACACTGGTATTTTAATAACAGAAGACCAACTAAAGAAGAAGATAAATAACATTAAGACTGACGTGAAAAAAACGGACCTTAAATCAAGAAATAAACCCATCAAGCTTAAAGAATGGGAACAAATTTTCTTAAAGCTTATCAATGCTGACCAAAACCCATCAATTTCAAGAATACCTGGTATGTTAAGTTTTATAAACAAAATTATTTTTACAATTTTTTTTTGTAGGTGGTCTATCTGTGGGATCAGATAACCATAACAAGGAACGAAAAAGATGTAGTTCTTCAAGTAGCGCAGAAGAGGACAAACAAGAGTCAGCACCGCTTGCTTGTCAATCTTCTGCACCAGCACCAAAACGCAAAAGGCGTTTGGAACAGGAGACCGAAGAAACAATTTCTCTCACTAATAGTGAGCTTCAACGTTTAGTGCTTATGGAAAATTTAAAACTTTTGAGGATGCAACAGGAGCTTTTTCAGAAAAGGTTGGCTAGAAATGATGACGATCATTCGTTGCGCTCAACGATTGCCTCTCAAAATATTTTTTTCGACGACGGACGAACATTTTGTGATTTATAAAGTCATACTTTGTTTTATTTTGTTTTGATTTTTTTGTTAATTTACACATTTTTAAATATATTTTTGTACATTATATTATATCTTTAATAAAATTATAACAAAATTATAATTGTATATTGTATATCATTTCTGCAAGCTCATTTCTCTTCATCTGTCCCAATCTTCTGATTTGTAGTACAGAAGCATTATTCTCTGAAGTGTGGACTGCACTTTTATTTCCTCTTCCATCACCTTCTGAAATCTCGAAGTCGTCACTGTCATTTAAATACTTTGCAATATTGTGCAGGACAAAACATGCAGTAACTAAAGTTGGGACATTCTTTAATTCGACTCGTATACAGTTTTGTAGGATTGGAAACCGGCTTTTCAGTTGTTCAAAACAACGTTCTATTATGACCCTCTCTTTTGTATGCAATTTGTTATAAGCTTTTTCGATGTTACTAGTTGGATTTTTGAATGGTGTCATTGGCCATGGTGCAATTCCATATCCCTCGTCTGCCAATAATATTGTATTTTCTGACGATCTCAAAATAGGTTCAAGAAAACTATTTTTCCAAATCCTTGAATCATGAACTGACCCTAGCCATTCGCAAACAACACTTGTAAACCATTACAAGTAGCTTGAATATTGATGGAGGCATATCCTTTACGGTTTATATACTCCTCTGAGTGTAAGTAGGGCTTCTTTATTTCGACATGGGTGCAGTCTAACGCTCCTATACATGATGGAAAACTGTATTTCAAAAGCCAATCCTGTTTAGCTTCCAATTGCTGTGGGTAATCCAAAGGAAACTTAATCCAAAGAGAGGATTTATCCACTATCTGTTTTGCTACATAGTGTACAGTTCTGCAAACAGTACTCTGATGCATGCCCGTGTCTTCCCCAACGCCAACTTGAAAGCCTGGATCTCCAACATATCTCAAAAAAATTCTCATCTTTTCTTTAGGGGACGTTGCTCCTCCCCTTCTTTCAGATTGAGAACCTAGAGATTTTTTAATGCAAAAGGGATAAATAAATTGATAAGCTTCAATTGATTGCAAATAAAATATCTTACCCATAAAATATTCGCTTAGCCACTCAACGTTATATTTTTCAAAACGGTAGAGCATTTTAAAATTATTATTCCCGGGCGTTATTCACTCTTTATAAACTTTTTCAGATCTAAAATTGAAAAAAGCTGCCATATTTATACTCGTAATAAATGCTCTGCACACCGATTGCTTTTAAAGTAGAGTTGCGACTGTTGATGTTGGCATTTAACATGAGAAAGCATTTACTAGTAAATATTCAAGTTGGTATTTAGAAAAATTTGCAGTAAATACTAGAAAGAAAAGTTCGTACTAGTTTTTTATGCATATCAATATAAGTATTTACTATAAAAATTCATCCAAAACTAGTAAATACTTTTCTTCTAGTAAATACTACCTTTACAGCATTTACTATGTCTTTTATGCATTTGGAAAGTAGTAAATACTATAAAAATTTACTAGTAAAAGCATTTGCTACCGTTTATGCATACGGCTCAATATATACATACATATAATCAATCATTCTACAAATAATATATATTTTTTACAATCGAAACTTTGCGTTACAGAAAAAGAGGAATTACACAATTTCCAACTTGTTGGAGACTTCGTCACCTGAGTTCTATCTTGTTCTATGTCCATTTTTCAAAATTTTGGGAAATCGATTTTTAAGTCCAGATCGAAAACTTTTGTTTATTTTACCAAATTTATTTTTGGAAGTGATGTTTTTCTGAAAGCCTTAACAATTTTGTTTTAAAAACAATTCACAATTTTCTTCTGTTCTGAAATAATGATAAATAAAAATCCAAACAGAGGTCATTTTGGATATTAAACAAAGTTATATGGAGTGAAGATAAGTTAATAAAATTGGTGGATATTGAACAAAAAAAACTAATATTGAACAAGACAGAAATTAACAAGGATATTATAGGAAACCAGAGGTATTTTTGTATTAAATTGAGCAATAACAATTTCATTATTCAAATCAGATTTCATTAGGCTCTCTGAAGGGTACTATGAAAGGAGACAACAAAATTTTGAATATCTTGGTATGTTCTACTCTGAACGTCGAACTTGTCGAGTTGTAAAAGCTGAGTAAGGTCAATGATTCTCGAGAATTTTCTTCAGATGAGTCCTGAAACTAAAGGACGTTCTTATCCCTCTACCTTCCCAGAATCATCATCCACTCCCACATAAACAAGGTATACCAGCCTACGTTTATGTCACCAACTTCCATCCCACCTCCCACGTTGTAATGGCGAAAAAGCTAGACAGCGCTCCTATCTCCTATGCTCCTTCTCACTCTAGGTAAATTAGCTGAATTGCTGTTACCGAATCCCAATCTTTTCCTCACATATCAGAATGATGAATTAACATCAACTGATTCCTCATCCTATCTCTTCCTTTCCTACCACCTCTCATCTTTATTGGGCTAGATCCAAGGTGTTAAACGACCCGTGCCGATGATCAGCCTGGCTGGGGGCCCAATTCAAAAATAGCCCAGTCTCTAACGGAGTATCCGGATACCTGGCGACCTCCGGATTAACTAGCCTTATCGGTACATGCGAATTTCTGTGCAGACGGACCACTTTTCTTCGCAACTCGTGGGATTAAGATGAACAAAACAAAAATGTAAAGGATGATGAGACCGGTATCTCTTCAGGACCGGGCGGCAGTTTGGCGTCAAAGCCTGTTGCCGTATCTCTTGCGGCCAACACAGAGAAGGGAGTAGTGGCTAACCATGGACCCTCCTCTGCAGTTGGTAGCAACGAGGATATGAAGGTAGCGATACCTAATTTCAGTAGTGGCAGGGTTGTGAAAAATGGCCCTACCACTACTAATGAGAGAAAGGGGAAACTCTCAAAAAGCCAATATAGACAAAGGCGGCAAGCGGCGAAAATCCTAAAGGCCTCTGGTGCATCATCGGGGGCTGAAAGGACACCGCAGCAAACCGCTAGCGTCGAATGGGCTAAAAGCATACTTGCTACAACAAAGACCAGTAAGGACTCTACGTCTAAACGGGAAAGGTCTCTTGAGGGGGCCGTACCTACACCAAAACGGCCTCGGGTGCACAACACCAGCACTTCCCTCAATCCCATCAAGAAAGCCAGTTTCAATGACGTCGCGAAGGGCAAAGTCGTGGTTGCGGTCATTGACAGGAGCGATGATGATGGAACAATATGGGCTGATCGTTGGCAGTTGGTCAATGTTAAGCTCTCGGGTGCCTTTTCAAGCATTTTGAGGGAGCTTCCAGGACCACTTCCTTCCATAAGCGATGGGGGTTGGCATCAAGGCCATGTCAAACTCATGGTTTGTGGCGATCAGAGGTCTTGTGACTTATACAAGCTCGCTGTCAGTCGGTTAGGTGAAGTTTGGCCAGGTGCGAAGCTCGAGGTTGTCGCTAAGGAAGACATTCCTAGCAGACCTAGAACCCGCATTTGGATCCCAATGGAATCTGCTGGTATCGAGGACATTCTCGAGATGATCAGAGTTTTTAACCCGTCCCTTCCGACTCATAACTGGAAGATAGCCAAGCTAGAGGAGGTGAAGAATCTTTATAGGAGCGCCATTTTGGTACTCAATAAGGAATCTTTGGCTCCTCTAGCCTTAAACGAGGGCTCGATAAATTATGGCTTCGAAACCATTAAATTTCGAGTCTATAAAAAAGATTAGGTTAACGCGGAAAGCGGGCGTCCAAAAACAACCGAAGGTGAACTAGCGGTTGGTGGGCCTGGGACATCGTCTTCTCTCTTAACAGAGGGTGACGATGCACCTATGCCCTCTCCAATAGCGACTCCACCCTCTGCAAAAGTCGTAGACAGTCCATCCTCAATGGAGACTGAGGACGACCTCAACATGATCCTTTTGAGCGAGGACGAACTCTTGGGTTCATCCTCAGACTCAGAGGATCAGAACAAAACCGTGGTGGAGGTTGATCTGCCTAATTGTAGCCAAAATGCTGCAGTTAGTGCAGATTAATCTCCTCCTGAGGCCTCGGCCTCACTTCTTCTCCGGCTGGCAAGAAACGGGGAAGACATTGTCCTGATCCAAGAGCCATGGATTGTGAGATCCGTTGTTCGAGGACTCAGGACTCCTGGGTACTACACACTGTGTGTGACAGATGAACAGGTGAACCTAGATCTTGCATACTAGTGAAACGTAGCATTAATGTATTTTTACTCCATCATTTCAGTGACAAAGATACCACCGTAGCTAGGCTGGAAACAACCAAAGGAAGTTTCTGGCTAGTGTCGGCGTATCTTGGCCATGACCACCTTGGCCCTCTCCCTGGAAAAACCCTGGAGAAAATCGTCGCTGAAGCGGAAAGGCAAAGGATCCGCCTAATTATTGGGAGCGATGTTAACGCTCATTATACGGTATGGGGAAGTACCAATATCAACGACAGAGGTGAGTCTCTTTTTGATTATATTCTTGGTACTAACCTCTTAGTAAGTAATGTTGGAAATGAACCAACTGTTTTGAGTATTACTCCGCCTATAAAGTGGTAGTCGAAAGTCACCAAAATTTCGAAGTGCGTATTTGTCACTGGTAATATATTGAACATTGTTCTGTAAATAAGCAGGATAAAGGTTTAATTTTATTTTAAAAATCATTATTAAAACATTAAATTTAAGACGTTGAGTAACATTCAACCATCTCAAAGACTGTAGCATATCTCCCATTGCAGTTAATCTGCCACACTTTAAAATAACCCTCATCGCTCGATTTTGAAGGATTTTTTGTAGTGTTGTATATTGTTAAAGCACAGTTTTTTGTAATATATTGTCTTATCCTCGAAAGGAAGCCTATCTTTTGTGAGATTTTTGAACATAATTTTGATACATGGAAATCAAATTTTAGTTTGTTATCGATGTATACACCCAGATACTTTATTTCGTTTACACATTCTAGTACTTCATTGTTTATTTGGATGTTCAACCTCAAACTGTCCCCGTTTATGCACATATATTTAGTCTTTCGAGTGTTAACCATAAGTTTGTTCATACATAGCCAGTTATACATTGCATCAAGCTCTTGCTGAAGTATAATTTCACAAGCACTAATACAACTACCACTAATATAAATTAAAGTATCATCACCAAATAAACATACTTTAGAACTTGTTAAGGATTCCCAATATCATTGATATAAAGGAGAAATAACAAAACACCCAGCACTGATCTTTGAGGAACACCAATATGAATTTGTTTGGTGCTGGAATAGACATCATTCACTCTTACTCTTTGCATCCTGTCTAATAGGTAACTCTTAAACCAACAAAGCTCCTTTTCACGGATTCCATATTTGTAAAGCTTTTTTATTAATATTTCTCTGTCTATGGTTTCAAACGCTCTTTTGAGGTCTAAGAAAACTGCCAAGATAGTATTTCCCTTTTCCATTTCCTTTTTCCATTCATCTATAACGAAACTAATAGAGGTTTCACATGAATGCGTCCCTCGAAAACCAGACTGTTCCGCACATAGTATTCCCTTTTCTTCAATAAAAGTGGTTAGCTGTTTACAGACTATGACTTCCAGTATCTTCTCATATGTAGGTAACATATTTATTGGTCTCCAATCCTCTGGATTTTTAGCGTTTTTACCTTTTCTACTGGCACAATATCTGCAACCTTCCAACTTTCGGGAAATGATCCTTCATGTAGCGATAAATTAATTATTTTAAGCAGTGATTGATTGTATGTCTTTACAATCAAGGATTATCTTACAATTTAAACCGAAGCTGTCATTTTTTGTGTTCATCGATTTTACTGCCGTTTCAAGTATTTGAGAATCAATTTGCTGAAACTTAAACTCATCCTCATAAAATGGAAAATTATCAGTATACGGAACAATTGGGATATTACTGTTTATTTCTAAAACACTTTCAATAAAGAAGGTATTCAAACTATTTGCTATTTCAAGATCATTTTTTAAAGTTTTCCCGTTAATTATTGAAAGCACTTTTTTGTTCTTTAAATATCTGATTCTTCAATGTTCTCCACATACCCTTTTGATCGCCCGCTTTTTCAATTATTTTGGATTTAATATAGTTTCTTTTCGCCTGAACGCACTGATTTTTGTAAACGTTTCTCGCGGTTCTATATCTTTTCCAATCTTCCGAAAGATTTGTATAAATAGCCCTATCATGCAAACGATTTTTTTCTGATTTTTAATGAATCAAATCATTGTTGTACCACTCCGCGCACTTTTTATTAATTGTTATATTTTTTGTTAATTTAAGCAAATAGTTTTTTATTGCACATAATCAATGAGGGTTTTTGATAGTGGTATTATTCTTGTTGGTTCTTTAACTATTTGTTGAAGCCCGTTAAGGTATTCAAATTGTTTAACATGATTTAGTTCATAATTGTTGACGCTAATATAATCTATATTGAAATCACCTGCAATTAAAACATATTCATTTTCAGTAATATTTCTAGGGATCCAATCATTCAGTATATCAAAAAATTCAATTACACTAAGAGTTCCAGATCTATAAACTGTTATAAAATTCCATACTTCACTTTTATATGTTATTGTCACCGATAAAATCCATATTTTTTTTTTTCAATCACTAAAGTGTTCTTATAAGATGATTTGAGTCCTTCTTTTACATAAATTGATACACCACCAATGTGTCGAGAACCCGACAGGCAATCATATCTCCTATAACCAGGTAAGCACACTTCACAACTAGCTATACCATCTGTGAGATGTGTTTCAGTTAGTAAGATAAAGTCAAGATTATTTTGGGTAACAATATCTTCAATTAATGTAAAATTTCCAGTTATCCCCTGCACATTTAAAAGTATCCCATTTAAAAATGAAACTGAATCTTCAAAACACTTATCATTTAATTGCTAATAAAAGGTACGACTCCTCTTGGCATCGAGTTTTTTTAAATAAACTGGGCAATTATAGTCTAAGGTTTTATGTCTGATATCCAAATTTAGATTCAATCTATTATTAGCCAATTTGCAGTTGACACATTCAATTTTTTCTAGTTCTTCACAATTTCGAGAGTCATGTTCACCACAGCAGTTCCTACAGACCGACTTATTTGTACAAACTTTTGATTCATGGTTGAATCCTAAACAATTAAAACATCTTTTAGATTTCAAATCCTCAAATATGTTGCACCTATCCAATATTAACTTTTCCTACGCCCATGGTAACTTGAAATCTTTTAACGTCCAATTCCACCACTGCGTTGCAATATTCAATGTTTTTCCCATTTCTCTTTTTGCTGACTTTCATAACTTTAACACATTTAATTTCACTCTCACTCAATAATTTGTTCTGTGATTTTAGACTTTTCTCAACTTGTTCTTCACTGGTCATTTGTTCTTTGACTTCCAAGCAGTGAAGAAGTGTTTTTATTGATATTTATTTCCAAGTTAAATAGTGCAAGTTAAGTTATAAATAAAGTTGGCATTTTGCCACAACCAAAAATAACAAAGCGATAGCCCAGTGGAAGTGACGAAGGTTGAGCTTCAGCTCATCTTCAACTCAATAAAAAATAAAAAGTCAGCAGGTGTCGATGGTATATCCAACGTTGTACTAAGACATTTACCGATGGAGGCAATTGACATTTACACCACACTCTTCAATAATGCACTGAATAATGCATATTATCCAGTGCATTGGAAGACCGCTGTGGTTCATCCTCTCCCGAAAAAGGGAAAGGACAACTCCAACCCGTCAAATCTTCGGTCGATAAGTCTTCTTCCGAGCATCAGCAAAGTTTTCGAAAAGATCATCAATAGGGCTCTGACTAAGTGGGCTGCGGACAACAAAATAATTCCGGATAAACAGTTCGGGTTCAAGGCGGGTCATAACACAATTCATGCTGCGTCTAAACTCGTTTCTGATATCCAATGGAATAAATCAAAACAACAATGCACAGGTGCTGTTCTGGTTGATTTGCAAAAGGCCTTTGACACCGTATGGTTAGAGGGTCTTTACCTAAAACTGAGCAGGCTTGGCATAAGCAAGCCATTGTTGTATATACTTTATGATATGCTTAACGGTAGAAAGTTTGTTGTCAAAAGTGGCAATGTAACTTCTACCACAACATTCTTAATTAAAAATGGTCTTCAACAGGGAGCGGTGAATTCGCCGATTTTCTTCAGCATTTACACCAGCGATCTGATAGGTAGTCTTACAAAGGCAATTGCGTACGCCGACGATCTAATTGCGTACAGAACGGCCCGAAAGGTTGAGGTTATTAGAATTCTCTTGCAGCGTGATTTCGACAAGATTCAGCGATATTGCGACGATTGGAAACTGAAAATAAATGTCCAGAAGTCGGAGACAATTCTGTTCCGGACTCCGTTGGCTGCGGCCACGAGGGATACGTGCAAGAATTGGCGCAAGATGGTCATCGTTGATCTTCACGGGCAGCCATTAGCGAGCAAAAGTGTAGTGAAGTACCTCGGTATCTGGTTAGATCAGTATTTATATTTCGACAGACATATAAATGCTGCTCTGACCAGGACCCGAGGAGCCTTCGCTCTGACGAAACGCCTGTTTTTTAGCAGTCGGCTTGACCCCAGAGTGAAGGTAATTTGCTACATGGCCCTCATACGGCCGATGATCGTTTATGGTTGTCCTGTGTGGTTCAACGTTGCCCCTTCCCAGATGGAGAAGTTTCGGGTGTTCGAGCGGCAGTGTTTACGACGCTGTACTGGCTTATATCGAACAGCCGAATCTTCTTACGTGCATTACTATTCCAACGAGGTCCTATACAACGGGGCTCGAATCAACAGAATTGACAATTTCGTGATAAAACTCGTTCGAGGTCACATTGCAAGAGCTATGTCTTCGACCAACAATTTAATTTTCGGGGCGTTCTATCCGAACAACGATTATTTTGAGAGTGCACGCTTGAGCGGCTTCATTCCACCAGAGGCATTCCTCTTTTTAGATAGATGCGGTCTGATACAGGATAGATTGGCAGTTCCGCTAATCTACCACGTCAGACGACGAACCGTGGATAGGCGACTCCTGTACAATCGGGACGTCATCGCACAAGGCGGAGCAGAGCTCCTTCGGTTCAGTAGGGCTGTGTCCGAACGGGACCGAACTGATAGGGTGAAGCAGGAGAACTAGTTTTGGTGGCTTCAATCGGCACTTGATAGTGGGTAGTCGGGATGGGGTTTATAGCCTTGGCCGGCTTACATACTTGTTTTATAGTTTTAGGGTTTAGTTTTAAGTAGAATAGGCATGGTGGCACAAAAAAAAATACAAACAAAAAAAAAACACAAAAAAAAACACAAAAAAAATAATAAAAAAAAAATAAAAAAAACATGGAATAAGAAAAAAAAAAGACCAAAATATGAAAAACAAAAAATGTTAGTTAGATTTGCTGCTGTGGTTGTTCTAGTTTTAAGTAGTTTATAGGTAGAATAGGTAGTTTTAGTTAGCTTTAAGTTTTATAATAAGGACCTTATTTTAAGTAGTTTTAAGTAAAAATAAAAAAGGATATTGATATTAGTTTTTTCAAATTTTCTAATAAATACAAAATAAATAAAATTTAATTGAAGTAAAATAGATCTTAGGGCAGGCATTAGTATTAAGTATTATAGTTTAACTTAGAGTGTCCGTATGGGACCAGTAAGTTAGTAATAAGTTATGGATAATTAGGCTAGTTTTATGAATTTTTGTCTAGCTTTAAGATAGTCTTAAGAATGGATTAATAAAAATGAATTGGTAAAAAAAATAAAAAAAAAAAAAGTGGCGTGCGAAAGCAGATCCGAGGGTCGTGGGTTCGAGTCCCAGCCGGAGTCAACAAAAAATTTAGAAGCTTTTTTTTCACATCAGAGAAATCGTTGATTTTATCAGTTGGGAACAAAAAGTAATGGAGAAGGAGGAAAGAGCAGGGGTATCGAAAGATACCTCTGCCAACATATCAGGCGATGTTGCGGTGGTGTCAGCAGCGGTACCGCAAGCAACCGCAACAACATCAGGTCAGGCATCTGACCAGTCAA
Source organism: Eupeodes latifasciatus (assembly GCA_920104205.1). NCBI lineage: Eukaryota > Metazoa > Arthropoda > Insecta > Diptera > Syrphidae > Eupeodes > Eupeodes latifasciatus. Next base: position 98,813,339 of record OV049926.1, on the reverse strand, counting down.
CGACCAGAAACCAGAAAAGAAAACTAAAAAAACAAAGCCCGAACAAGGTCGAAAGAACCAATTCGGCTAAGCGGCAGGCCAATAAAAAAAAATGGAAGAGGGAGGTAAAGGGGGCTTTACCACTGAGAGTGAGTTCTCAGACTACACTGAGTCTGAGAAAACGGAGTACATGTACGAAGGTGGAGAGGGGTTCTTCAGGCCTCCGAATAGTGAGTTAATCCTATCGGAGCCAGAGCCAGTCCCGCGGAGCAAAATAAAAAGACGCCATCAACAGTGACAGGCCCAATGTCTGAGGGCCCATCGACTTCGGCTAATGCTAAGCAACAGCAACAAACAAGGCAGCAGGAACAGCAGAAACAGCAGCAGCAGAAGCAGAAGCAGCAACAGCAACAGCAACAGCAACAGCAACAGCAACAGCAACAGCAACAGCAACAGCAACAGCAACAGCAACAGCAACAGCAACAGCAACAGCAACAGCAACAGCAACAGCAACAGCAACAGCAACAGCAACAGCAACAGCAACAGCAACAGCAACAGCAACAGCAACAGCAACAGCAACAGCAACAGCAACAGCAACAGCAACAGCAACAGCAACAGCAACAGCAACAGCAACAGCAACAGCAACAGCAGCAGCAGCAGCAGCAACAGCAACAGCAACAGCAACAGCAACACCAGAAACAACCACAGACAAAAAGGGAAAAAATACCACCAATAAGGACACACAGAATTGACCTGGACGACATAAAACAGGTATGTAAGTCGGCCACTAAGGGCAAATTTCTAATAAAAATTTTAAACGAAAAAGAAAAGAATTATTCGGTCCAGTGTTTCTCACTGGCCGAATACAAGTTAGTAAAAGGGTTATTAAAAGAGGCCACAGCTGAGTTCTTCAGCTACACGCCTAAAAGCGAGAAATTTCAGACGGTCCTTCTGAAGGGCATAAGTTCCTGCACGGAACCGGAGGCGCTCTTAGCTGAGCTCCGTGAAAAAGCCACTGACGATCTCGATTTTATCGGGGTCAAGCCTTTCACTACGGTGAAGTCCAGGCGAGGGGATTATAGGCTGCCAATGTTCCTCGTAACATTATCGCCCCAAAGCAGTTTTGATAGTGTGAAGAAAATCGAATCCCTCGACTATCAAACAGTACACTGGGACAAATTAAAAAGGCACGACGACATTTTACAATGTACGAAGTGCCAGAGGTTCGGCCATGCCAAAGCCAACTGCAATATGCAGTTGCGCTGTGTCACGTGCTCAGAAACCCACAACGAAGGAGAATGCAAGCTGGGGAATGAGCGGGGTGAGGATTTAACCCAGCGCAAGTGTGTCCTTTGTGGAAACCAAGGGCACCCGGCTAGCTATAGGGGTTGCCCTAAGGTCCAACAAATTAAGCAAAAACAGGCCAGTCAAAAAGCCGAAAGAAGTCGAACAGTTCGACAGGCTCCAATACAAAAATTCATGGATCCCAAATTTTCCTACGCCCAAATGGTGTCAGGGAATGGGAATACGAGACAGGCTCCACCAACGGTTGCCCCAAAGGCCCCTGTGCCTAAGGCACCAGAGGTGCATCCTGACATTGTAGCTTTGTTTTTGAGCATTCAAGGTCAACTAACAGGGCTGCAAAGTCAGATAAAGGAGCAAGGCAAAAGGGTAGATCATCTCTACTCTTTGTTGCCTGGCCTGGCACAATTTAGACCATAATGGGCGCGCTGCCGGAGACGCGCCTAAAAGTCCTAGCTGTGAATGTAAATTCACTGATTAGGATTGAACGAAGAGCCAATATGTTCCAATTGTTGAAAGACTACAGTCCCGATGTGTTTATGGCTAGCGAAACTAAGCTAAACCACAAAAACAAATTGACTCATAAAAATTACAATATCGCAAGAAGAGACCGGCCCGACTCCACTCAAGGGGGTGGTGTCGCTCTCTTTATACGAAAAGGCATTAATTATAAAGTTATATACAACAATGAATTGCGAAAGCTCAAGACGCTAGAAGTTTGCGTTGTATGCATCTCTCTCACTCAAGGGAAGCGGATGTATATGATTGCGGCTTATGCGGCTGGAGCTCCGCAGGTTACTTACTTTGCTTCAGAACTCGAGATTCTTTTTAGGGAACTGAAACTGAGCTTGGAAGAAAACTATTTCATCTTGACCGGTGATTTGAACGCAAAACATGAAGATTGGGGAAATCAACATAGTAATCCCAGAGGTAACCATCTTTTTAATCTGATGAATCTTTTCAGCGTTGAATATGGCGTCGACCTGCTGGCTACTGAAAAGCCATCGTATCCAAGAAGCGACTCCTTTCTGGATCTTTTGCTGTACGACACAAGACTGACAGTTACAGACAAAGTGGGTAATCACCCTCGAAACTGCTTACAGACAATCGAGTACGACAGTGATCACTGCGGACTGGCTGCTGTAATGCAGATTTCGAACGAACGCGTGGAGTTGGAGGAATACGTTGCAACGCATTCTTACAATTACAGTAAGATGCGCTGGCCTCGTTTCACCAACTCCCTAGCGAGAGAACTTCGTTCGAGTGACATAGCCCACCAAACAACAGAAACCTGACAAATACAGAAATTGACCAACATTTACAACAGATGGACGAAACAATAAAACGAACGATGGAAAGGACAATACCAAAGTACAAAGAACGGGACCAAATGGACGCTTACAGAAACGCGACTATTGACGCACTACGTAAGCACAAGAGTGGCTTACTGACAAGACTCAAAAACTTGTACAGACGACTTACAGACCCACACGACTTGGAGGTTAGGACACTGAAGTCGTCAATAAAAAATGTCAATCTGTTGATTAAGGAGAACTACAGGTTATCAATTAACAAGTACTGGGACCGTGAGATCCGGTCAGTTAATTCCAGTGACCCTAGTATGTTCCCTAAAATCAACAAGATATTCAGGAAAAATAACGACAATGACCTTCCGTGTCTGAAACTCCAATGAACTGAAGAGAACAGAGACGTACTCATGACAGCGCAAATAGATCCAGAAGAAGCCATCTTTGACGATGACTTTTATATAATTGAAGATCCGAAGGAAAAAGTGGAGGCGGTGGGAGCTGCTTTCCAGCAAGTGTACAAGGTGAATGTTAGCATTCGCCCCAACCACGACCTGGAAAACAGAGCCCTACTTAATCATTTTTACCTTCGAAATGATATAACACAATGGCGATCTGAGAACCGCGGTTTCATGCGGTTCAATGACGACTCCTTGGCAAATGCCATAATCGCCGAGCAAACGGGACCAAGTCCCTTGTTAGTGACGAAGGTTGAGCTTCAGCTCATCTTCAACTCAATACAAAATAAAGTCAGCAGGTGTCGTTGGTATATCCAACGTTGTACTAAGAGATTTACCGATGGAGGCAATTGACATTTACACCACACTCTTCAATAATGCACTGAATAATGCATATTATCCAGTGCATTGGAAGACCGCTGTGGTTCATCCTCTCCCGAAAAAGGGAAAGGACAACTCCAACCCGTCGAATCTTCGGTCGATAAGTCTTCTTCCGAGCATCAGCAGTCTTCGAAAAAATCATTAATAGGGCTCTGACTAAGTGGGCTGCGGACAACAAAATAATTCCGGATAAACAGTTCGGGTTCAAGGCGGGTAATGCTGCGTCTAAACTCGTTTCTGATATCCAATGGAATAAATCAAAACAACAATGCACAGGTGCTGTTCTGGTTGATTTGCAAAAGGCCTTTGACACCGTATGGTTAGAGGGTCTTTACCTAAAACTGAACAGGCTTGGCATAAGCAAGCCATTGTTGTATATACTTTATGATATGCTTAACGGTAGAAAGTTTGTTGTCAAAAGTGGCAATGTAACTTCTACCACAACATTCTTAATTAAAAATGGTCTTCAACAGGGAGCGGTGAATTCGCCGATTTTCTTCAGCATTTACACCAGCGATCTGATAGGTAGTCTTACAAAGGCAATTGCGTACGCCGACGATCTAATTGCGTACAGAACGGCCCGAAAGGTTGAGGTTATTAGAATTCTCTTGCAGCGTGATTTCGACAAGATTCAGCGATATTGCGACGATTGGAAACTGAAAATAAATGTCCAGAAGTCGGAGACAATTCTGTTCCGGACTCCGTTGGCTGCGGCCACGAGGGATACGTGCAAGAATTGGCGCAAGATGGTCATCGTTGATCTTCACGGGCAGCCATTAGCGAGCAAAAGTGTAGTGAAGTACCTCGGTATCTGGTTAGATCAGTATTTATATTTCGACAGACATATAAATGCTGCTCTGACCAGGACCCGAGGAGCCTTCGCTCTGACGAAACGCCTGTTTTTTAGCAGTCGGCTTGACCCCAGAGTGAAGGTAATTTGCTACATGGCCCTCATACGGCCGATGATCGTTTATGGTTGTCCTGTGTGGTTCAACGTTGCCCCTTCCCAGATGGAGAAGTTTCGGGTGTTCGAGCGGCAGTGTTTACGACGCTGTACTGGCTTATATCGAACAGCCGAATCTTCTTACGTGCATTACTATTCCAACGAGGTCCTATACAACGGGGCTCGAATCAACAGAATTGACAATTTCGTGATAAAACTCGTTCGAGGTCACATTGCAAGAGCTATGTCTTCGACCAACAATTTAATTTTCGGGGCGTTCTATCCGAACAACGAGTATTTTGAGAGTGCACGCTTGAGCGGCTTCATTCCACCAGAGGCATTCCTCTTTTTAGATAGATGCGGTCTGATACAGGATAGATTGGCAGTTCCGCTAATCTACCACGTCAGACGACGAACCGTGGATAGGCGACTCCTGTACAATCGGGACGTCATCGCACAAGGCGGAGCAGAGCTCCTTCGGTTCAGTAGGGCTGTGTCCGAACGGGACCGAACTGATAGGGTGAAGCAGGAGAACCAGTTTTGGTGGCTTCAATCGGCACTTGATAGTGGGTAGTCGGGATGGGGTTTATAGCCTTGGCCGGCTTACATACTTGTTTTATAGTTTTAGGGTTTAGTTTTAAGTAGAATAGGCATGGTGGCACAAAAAAAAATACAAACAAAAAAAAAACACAAAAAAAAACACAAAAAAAATAATAAAAAAAAAAATAAAAAAAACATGGAATAAGAAAAAAAAAAAGACCAAAATATGAAAAACAAAAAATGTTAGTTAGATTTGCTGCTGTGGTTGTTCTAGTTTTAAGTAGTTTATAGGTAGAATAGGTAGTTTTAGTTAGCTTTAAGTTTTATAATAAGGACCTTATTTTAAGTAGTTTTAAGTAAAAATAAAAAAGGATATTGATATTAGTTTTTTCAAATTTTCTAATAAATACAAAATAAATAAAATTTAATTGAAGTAAAATAGATCTTAGGGCAGGCATTAGTATTAAGTATTATAGTTTAACTTAGAGTGTCCGTATGGGACCAGTAAGTTAGTAATAAGTTATGGATAATTAGGCTAGTTTTATGAATTTTTGTCTAGCTTTAAGATAGTCTTAAGAATGGATTAATAAAAATGAATTGGTAAAAAAAATAAAAAAAAAAAAGTGGCGTGCGAAAGCAGATCCGAGGGTCGTGGGTTCGAGTCCCAGCCGGAGTCAACAAAAAATTTAGAAGCTTTTTTTCACATCAGAGAAATCGTTGATTTTATCAGTTGGGAACAAAAAGTAATGGAGAAGGAGGAAAGAGCAGGGGTATCGAAAGATACCTCTGCCAACATATCAGGCGATGTTGCGGTGGTGTCAGCAGCGGTACCGCAAGCAACCGCAACAACATCAGGTCAGGCATCTGACCAGTCAACGACCAGAAACCAGAAAAGAAAACTAAAAAAACAAAGCCCGAACAAGGTCGAAAGAACCAATTCGGCTAAGCGGCAGGCCAATAAAAAAAAATGGAAGAGGGAGGTAAAGGGGGCTTTACCACTGAGAGTGAGTTCTCAGACTACACTGAGTCTGAGAAAACGGAGTACATGTACGAAGGTGGAGAGGGGTTCTTCAGGCCTCCGAATAGTGAGTTAATCCTATCGGAGCCAGAGCCAGTCCCGCGGAGCAAAATAAAAAGACGCCATCAACAGTGACAGGCCCAATGTCTGAGGGCCCATCGACTTCGGCTAATGCTAAGCAACAGCAACAAACAAGGCAGCAGGAACAGCAGAAACAGCAGCAGCAGAAGCAGCAACAGCAACAGCAACAGCAACAGCAACAGCAACAGCAACAGCAACAGCAACAGCAACAGCAACAGCAACAGCAACAGCAACAGCAACAGCAACAGCAACAGCAACAGCAACAGCAACAGCAACAGCAACAGCAACAGCAACAGCAACAGCAACAGCAACAGCAACAGCAACAGCAACAGCAACAGCAACAGCAACAGCAACAGCAACAGCAACAGCAACAGCAACAGCAACAGCAACAGCAACAGCAGCAGCAGCAGCAGCAACAGCAACAGCAACACCAGAAACAACCACAGACAAAAAGGGAAAAAATACCACCAATAAGGACACACAGAATTGACCTGGACGACATAAAACAGGTATGTAAGTCGGCCACTAAGGGCAAATTTCATATAAAAATTTTAAACGAAAAAGAAAAGAATTATTCGGTCCAGTGTTTCTCACTGGCCGAATACAAGTTAGTAAAAGGGTTATTAAAAGAGGCCACAGCTGAGTTCTTCAGCTACACGCCTAAAAGCGAGAAATTTCAGACGGTCCTTCTGAAGGGCATAAGTTCCTGCACGGAACCGGAGGCGCTCTTAGCTGAGCTCCGTGAAAAAGCCACTGACGATCTCGATTTTATCGGGGTCAAGCCTTTCACTACGGTGAAGTCCAGGCGAGGGGATTATAGGCTGCCAATGTTCCTCGTAACATTATCGCCCCAAAGCAGTTTTGATAGTGTGAAGAAAATCGAATCCCTCGACTATCAAACAGTACACTGGGACAAATTAAAAAGGCACGACGACATTTTACAATGTACGAAGTGCCAGAGGTTCGGCCATGCCAAAGCCAACTGCAATATGCAGTTGCGCTGTGTCACGTGCTCAGAAACCCACAACGAAGGAGAATGCAAGCTGGGGAATGAGCGGGGTGAGGATTTAACCCAGCGCAAGTGTGTCCTTTGTGGAAACCAAGGGCACCCGGCTAGCTATAGGGGTTGCCCTAAGGTCCAACAAATTAAGCAAAAACAGGCCAGTCAAAAAGCCGAAAGAAGTCGAACAGTTCGACAGGCTCCAATACAAAAATTCATGGATCCCAAATTTTCCTACGCCCAAATGGTGTCAGGGAATGGGAATACGAGACAGGCTCCACCAACGGTTGCCCCAAAGGCCCCTGTGCCTAAGGCACCAGAGGTGCATCCTGACATTGTAGCTTTGTTTTTGAGCATTCAAGGTCAACTAACAGGGCTGCAAAGTCAGATAAAGGAGCAAGGCAAAAGGGTAGATCATCTCTACTCTTTGTTGCCTGGCCTGGCACAATTTAGACCATAATGGGCGCGCTGCCGGAGACGCGCCTAAAAGTCCTAGCTGTGAATGTAAATTCACTGATTAGGATTGAACGAAGAGCCAATATGTTCCAATTGTTGAAAGACTACAGTCCCGATGTGTTTATGGCTAGCGAAACTAAGCTAAACCACAAAAACAAATTGACTCATAAAAATTACAATATCGCAAGAAGAGACCGGCCCGACTCCACTCAAGGGGGTGGTGTCGCTCTCTTTATACGAAAAGGCATTAATTATAAAGTCATATACAACAATGAATTGCGAAAGCTCAAGACGCTAGAAGTTTGCGTTGTATGCATCTCTCTCACTCAAGGGAAGCGGATGTATATGATTGCGGCTTATGCGGCTGGAGCTCCGCAGGTTACTTACTTTGCTTCAGAACTCGAGATTCTTTTTAGGGAACTGAAACTGAGCTTGGAAGAAAACTATTTCATCTTGACCGGTGATTTGAACGCAAAACATGAAGATTGGGGAAATCAACATAGTAATCCCAGAGGTAACCATCTTTTTAATCTGATGAATCTTTTCAGCGTTGAATATGGCGTCGACCTGCTGGCTACTGAAAAGCCATCGTATCCAAGAAGCGACTCCTTTCTGGATCTTTTGCTGTACGACACAAGACTGACAGTTACAGACAAAGTGGGTAATCACCCTCGAAACTGCTTACAGACAATCGAGTACGACAGTGATCACTGCGGACTGGCTGCTGTAATGCAGATTTCGAACGAACGCGTGGAGTTGGAGGAATACGTTGCAACGCATTCTTACAATTACAGTAAGATGCGCTGGCCTCGTTTCACCAACTCCCTAGCGAGAGAACTTCGTTCGAGTGACATAGCCCACCAAACAACAGAAACCTGACAAATACAGAAATTGACCAACATTTACAACTGATGGACGAAACAATAAAACGAACGATGGAAAGGACAATACCAAAGTACAAAGAACGGGACCAAATGGACGCTTACAGAAACGCGACTATTGACGCACTACGTAAGCACAAGAGTGGCTTACTGACAAGACTCAAAAACTTGTACAGACGACTTACAGACCCACACGACTTGGAGGTTAGGACACTGAAGTCGTCAATAAAAAATGTCAATCTGTTGATTAAGGAGAACTACAGGTTATCAATTAACAAGTACTGGGACCGTGAGATCCGGTCAGTTAATTCCAGTGACCCTAGTATGTTCCCTAAAATCAACAAGATATTCAGGAAAAATAACGACAATGACCTTCCGTGTCTGAAACTCCAATGAACTGAAGAGAACAGAGACGTACTCATGACAGCGCAAATAGATCCAGAAGAAGCCATCTTTGACGATGACTTTTATATAATTGAAGATCCGAAGGAAAAAGTGGAGGCGGTGGGAGCTGCTTTCCAGCAAGTGTACAAGGTGAATGTTAGCATTCGCCCCAACCACGACCTGGAAAACAGAGCCCTACTTAATCATTTTTACCTTCGAAATGATATAACACAATGGCGATCTGAGAACCGCGGTTTCATGCGGTTCAATGACGACTCCTTGGCAAATGCCATAATCGCCGAGCAAACGGGACCAAGTCCCTTGTTAGTGACGAAGGTTGAGCTTCAGCTCATCTTCAACTCAATACAAAATAAAGTCAGCAGGTGTCGTTGGTATATCCAACGTTGTACTAAGAGATTTAGCGATGGAGGCAATTGACATTTACACCACACTCTCAATAATGCACTGAATAATGCATATTATCCAGTGCATTGGAAGACCGCTGTGGTTCATCCTCTCCCGAAAAAGGGAAAGGACAACTCCAACCCGTCGAATCTTCGGTCGATAAGTCTTCTTCCGAGCATCAGCAAAGTCTTCGAAAAAATCATTAATAGGGCTCTGACTAAGTGGGCTGCGGACAACAAAATAATTCCGGATAAACAGTTCGGGTTCAAGGCGGGTAATGCTGCGTCTAAACTCGTTTCTGATATCCAATGGAATAAAACAAAACAACAATGCACAGGTGCTGTTTTGGTTGATTTGGAAAAGGCCTTTGGTTAGAGGGTCTTTACCTAAAACTGAGCAGGCTTGGCATTAGCAAGCCATTGCTGTATATACTTTATGATATGCTTAACGGTAGAAAGTTTGTTGTCAAAAGTGGCAATGTAACTTCTACCACAACATTCTTAATTAAAAATGGTCTTCAACAGGGAGCGGTGAATTCGCCGATTTTCTTCAGCATTTACACCAGCGATCTGATAGGTAGTCTTACAAAGGCAATTGCGTACGCCGACGATCTTATTGCGTACAGAACGGCCCGAAAGGTTGAGATTATTAGAATTCTCTTGCAGCGTGATTTCGACAAGATTCAGCGATATTGCGACGACTGGAAACTGAAAATAAATGTCCAGAAGTCGGAGACAATTCTGTTCCGGACGCCATTGGCTAGGGCCACGAGGGATACGTGCAAGAATTGGCGCAAGATGGTCATCGTTGATCTTCACGGGCAGCCATTAGCGAGCAAAAGTGTAGTGAAGTACCTCGGTATCTGGTTAGATCAGTATTTATATTTCGACAGACATAAATGCTGCTCTGACCAGGGCCAGAGGAGCCTTCGCTCTGACGAAACGGCTGTTTTTTAGCAGTCGGCTTGACCCCAGAGTGAAGGTAATTTGCTACATGACCCTCATACGGCCGATGATCGTTTATGGTTGTCCTGTGTGGTTCAACGTTGCCCCTTCCCAGATGGAGAAGTTTCGGATGTTCGAGCGGCAGTGTTTACGACGCTGTACCGGCTTATACAGAACAACCGAATCTTCTTATGTGCATTACTATTCCAACGATGTCCTATACAACGGGGCTCGAATCAACAGAATTGACAATTTCGTGATAAAACTCGTCCGAGGTCACATTGCAAGAGCTATGTCTTCGACCAACAATTTAATTTTCGGGGCGTTCTATCCGAACGACGAGTATTTTGAGAGTGCACGCTTGAGCGGCTTCATTCCACCAGAGGCATTCCTCTTTTTAGACAGTTGCGGTCTGATACAGGATAGATTGGCAGTTCCGCTAATCTACCACGTCAGACGACGAACCGTGGATAGGCGACTCCTGTACAATCGGGACGTCATGGCACAAGGCGGAGCAGAGCTCCTTCGGTTCAGTAGGGCTGTGTCCGAACGGGACCGAACTGATAGGGTGAAGCAGGAGAACCAGTTTTGGTGGCTTCAATCGGCACTTGATAGTGGGTAGTCGGGATGGGGTTTAAAGCCTTGGCCGGCTTACATACTTGTTTTATAGTTCAAGGGTTTAGTTTTAAGTAGAATAGGCATGGTGGCACAAAAAAATACAAAAAAAAAATACAAAAAAAAAAACAAAAAAGAAAAATACAAAAAATACAAAAAAAAAATTAAAAAAAAAAACATGGAAAACAATTAAAAAAAAAAGACAACAAAATATGAAAAAAAAAACGTTAGATAGTTAGATTTGCTGCTGTGGTTGTTCTAGTTTTAAGTAGTTTATAGGTAGAATAGGTAGTTTTAGTTAGCTTTAAGTTTTATATTAAGGACCTTATTTTAATTAGTTTTTAAGTAAAAATAAAAAAAGGATATTGATTTTAGTTTTTTTGAAATTTTCTAATGAATACAAAAATAAATAAAATGAATTAAAGTTAAATAGATCTTAGGGCCGAAAGGCATTAGCATTAAGTATTATTGTTTAACTTAGAGTGTCCGTATGGGACCAGTAAGTTAGTTGTAAGTTATGGTTAATTAGGCTAGTTTTATGAATTTTTGTCTAGCTTTAAGATAGATTTAAGATTGAATTAATAAAAATGAATTTGGAAAAAAAAACTTGTTCTTCACTCATTTCATCGCTTAAGCCTGTAATAAACAGTTTTGGTTTTCTTATTTCTGGAACTTTGACATCGTATGTACTACCAAGCTCTTTTTCAAATGCACATTTCACTTTATCTCTTTCTCCCTCACTATCACAGATGATTTCAACTACTCCGTTGTTTCTTTCGGCTATATCACTGATAATTAAGTTAGAGGGATCAACAAAACTTTTGAAGTCTTCCTTTGTTTTTTTTTCCACTTTGTTTTACTTTGGGCTTAAGTATAACGGGTGGACACTTTTGCAATTGACTTGCATATGTTCCCGTTTTCTCTTCACTTTGTTGTTGGCATTCGCCATTGTTTAGTGTATTTAATTTTTCAATTATATCATAAACTAATTTTTCTTGTTTCGCGGCACTTTCTTTATTTGCATTTACGGATTGTAAAATATCTTCTAACGATTTTTGAATTGCACTTTTGTTGTCCAGACAATCATCACAAATGAATGCAACATTTTTCTTTGATCTTATGGCATTTAAATCATATTCCGGCAAGCCCGTACACTTGTCATGAAATAAAGCTTCACAAAATCCACTGCATTTAACTTTCATTTTGGTTTTTCCTGCAAATCGATCACCACACTTCTTACAATTTTCTTCCATTTTTTTTACTTTTTTTCGAATTTTAAATTTAATAAAAAATTATTTTCCAGGACAAATTTAAAAACACGTCTATCTTGCTCGCTCGTATCATTTTTGTTGTAAATGTAAATCGGTGGTTCACTATGGTTGCTTTCCTTGACATCGAAGGTGCCTTTAACAACGTGGACACATCTGCAATCACATCTGCACTAACATCTCTAAATGTAGAGTTCGCTTCGGGAGTTAATTCATTTAATGCTTACTAGCAGAATAATTAACTCAAAACTGGGCAACTCTTCTGACAGACGATTCGTTAGTAGAGGGACACCGCAAGGTGGTGTTCTATCCCCTCTCCTCTGGAACCTAGTGGTGAATGAAATCCTAACTAGTCTGGATGCGGAGGGTTTCAGAGTGATTTCCTATGCGGACGACGTTGCTATAGCAGTTTCAGGAAAGCATCTTAACACGTTAAAAGAACTCTTACAAAATGCCTTAGACAGACTAATACTTTGGGCTGATTGGAGTGGACTGGGTGTTAACCCACACGAAACCGATTTGGTCTTATTTTCGAGGAGATACAAAATTCCATTTGTCAACCCTCCCCATATTAAAGGAATCCAATTAAAATTCTCAGACGAGGCTAAATACCTGGGTCTTGTCTTAGATAAAAAACTAAATTGGAAACGCAACGTAGAGGAAAGAGTAAAAAAAGCTACTGTAGCTCTCTTTTCTTGCAAAAAAGCCATCGGTAACAAATGGGGCTTACAACCCAGAATCACGCATTGGCTATACACATCGGTAATCAGACAGATTTTAATGTACGGTGTGGCAGTATGGTGGACTGCTTTAGAAAAAGGTATAAACCGAGATAAATTAAATAAAGTCCAACGTTCAGCTTGCCTATGTATAAGCGGATCGCTTCGCACGACCCCATCTGCGGCACTGGACACCTTACTCTGCCTAACACCTCTTGACATTTTTAGCAAACAAATAGCTGCAAGCTCTGCTATTCGCCTCAAAGCTTCGTCGCAGTGGACTAACAACAACATTGGCCACTCCGTACTTCTTAGTTATTTAGAATCAATTCCAAAGCACACAGATTACACCATCCCCCAACTGCAGTTCGACAGATATTTCCAGATTTCTATACCTCCCAGATCTTTTTGGGAGGATAGGACATTCTTGGAAGCCTTCTCAATCACTGTAGCGTGTTCCAGGCGGAACTTTTGGCGATAAAAGAAGTCTTGGCCTGGCTTAAAGAAAACGTGATATCAACATCTGATATCCGTATTTTCTCAGATAGTCAGGCCGCTATCAAATCTCTGGATTATGTCTCTACAAACTCTATAACAGTCCATAACTGTCGATCATCTCTAATGGAGATGGCACAACAGTTTAATATTCACCTTTGCTGGGTGCCGGGCCATAGAGACATTCCAGGTAACTGTAAGGCAGATGAACTCGCCAGGAACGGTACAGTACAGCCCATCCTACCACGTTTGGCACGTGCTGGCATACCAATCGCTACTTGTAAACTGTTGCTAATGCAAGACGCTGTGAGGAGGGCAGCCACCAGGTGGAACAACATCACCACGTGTCAAGTCACAAAAAACATCTGGCCAACACTGGATTTAAAACGTTCAAGGTGCTTGCTCTCTCTAAGCAGATCGCATATAAGCTCGATAATAGGTGTCATAACCGGACACTGTCTAATAGGAAAGAACGCCACGAGATTAGGCGTATTCTCAAATGACTTGCAGAAGCTGTATGGACGAGGAAGAGGAATAAACAGTTCTTCCTTTTCTCTGCACATGCCCTGCTCTGGCTCGAAAACGCAAGAATTACCTAGGAGAATTCTTCTTTAACGATCTAAACAATCTAAATCATATCGGCATAATCAGCCTCTCACGTTTCGTAAGAGACTCAAACTGGTTCCATTGAGCTTAGGAAGAAAACCTCAAGATTCACGTGGTATCACAATGGGCCATTAAACTGGCCTAAGTGTGTCCGTTTCCATCTTGGACAGCCACTATAACCTAACCTAACCTGGTATGTTTGTATTGTTTAAAAAAAAAAAATATGTAGGTTTTAGAAAAACACTTTGTTTCACAAATAAAAGATTTATTTCTCAACAAAGCGTTGAATAATTTATTTTTTTTTTTAAACAAAAAATAAAGGAGAAATTCTTTTATATTTTTATGTGTTATTAAGGGTATTCATGCAAACACAGAAAACCCATAGAAACCTTAAAAACTGTAGAATTTTCTATCGGTAGAAAACAACTGTCAAAATTTGTATGGGAAAAATATTCTGCAAAATATAGACTTTTATCTCTCAAATTTGAAGCAGAAATCGTAGAAAAAAAAACAGATACATTTTGTGACGTTTATTTTGAGATACGTAACACATAACGCGCTCATATTATTTGTCAACACTCAATAGAAAACAAAACAAAAGAATGCCGAAGGTAAGAAAAACAATTATATTTTAGATAATTTATTAAAATTTATTTTTTTAATCCAGAAAGAAGATCAACAAATTAAAAAACGCCCACGGCCGTATCAACCATCGCACCGCTGGACACAGTTTGAAACAAACTCGATGCTGGGGTTGGTAGTGGAGGCGGTGAAAGATAACCCCGAAAGCTATGAAGTATTTTTACATTTAATGCCTCTTTTTCAGCTTTGTTTTTATGAAAAATCTTTTCCTTCCAGAAACCAACAGCCCAAAGGTTTTTTCAAACTCAATACATGTTTCAAGAATTGAAGCGATCCAAAAAAGGTTTCTGCGTTTCTGTCTTCGGTCTCTTCCATGGGCAAGGGAAAATCTATTTCCGCCTTATTCTCAAAGACTAGCTTTGATCAGCCTCCCTTCTTTGACTAACCACAGAAAGTATATACAATTTTGTTTTATTGTTGGGATTATTAATGGTTCGATATCATTACCATCAGTTCTAAGTAAATTAAATTTCAGTTTCAGTCGTGCAAGTTTAAGGCGACAGCAACCTATTATTCAAATATTTAGCAGATCAAACTATGGTGTATGTAGCCCTCTCAATCAGTTAATAACAATTTATAACGAATTTCATTTTTGTTTAGAATCTGTAAATGATAATATAAAATGTAAACAATTTAAACTTATGTTTTTCAACAATATTGAATAATAAATAATAAATATAAATTATGATATTAGATATTATTAGATTATAAGAATTGTTAACGTTAGATTTTAACGAATTAAATAAATAAATAAATAAATAAAGGCTCGCGGAAAGTTCTCCACAGCTGGCCAGCATCGACTGGATATGCATGAAGAGCAAAATGAGGTACCTAAAAGGAACCTATATGTCAGCGGTAGACTGGAAGGGAAAAACAGGTGCCGGTCTCCTGGAAACTGGAGAAGAAAAAAGTGTTACAGATTATGTACACAAAATCTGTCCTTTTTTTGACGAGTTGGAGCAAATTTTTGGGGCTAGGAAAAATATAATACCAAACATCGTCCATCAATCAAACTACTCCGCTGATGATCTCATCGAGGAAATCCTAGAGGAGAACCCAGATTGTTATGAAAAGGAAAACCACAATTACACCAATGAAAACACAGAAAGTTTCCAGGAGGACGAGCAGCCGGAGCTATCGCCAGTAAGCAAAGCCAAAGGTTAGTTCCATTTTTACCATTTTGCCCTGGCATTTGAAAACTACTTCCTTCATTTAATGAAATGTTAAGAGTTTTGTGAACTGTGAAGTTGCAAAACAAATCATTTACATTTATTTAATTTGACATATTTGTTACGGGTTGACGGTGGGGTAGTTGTTCACGTTTGGTAAGTCGTATGTGGTGTATGTAGATAGACGAAGTAACGAAGACGTAAGAAGTAGGTATGTGAATCTATAGGTTCAGGGTTTATGTTGATTATTTAGTCTTCTTTCTGTTCCCAAGATGATTGTATATGCTTTGCACATCACAGAGAAGGCCCGTGAGCGCATCTTGAAGGCTGGTGGTATAGTTTTGACTTTCGATCAGTTTACCCTCAAAACACCAACACGCAAAAGACCTTGTTGTTGCAGGAAAAGCTTACTGCTTGTAAGCAGGTGTCTCTGGTGAAATGTTTATGTCTACCGCAGCAAAACTTTTTACTTGCCATATACGTAGTATAGGGCAGGTTTAGGATTCGTGCAAAAAAATGTCGAGATATTAATTTTCCCTAACATTACGATGATAGAGAACGCGAAAAAATTGGGTCTCGCAATTCTGTCTGTCTGTCTGTACCTCGACCTACTGCCTAAACGGCTGAAGCGATTTTCTTCAAACTTTGGACTTAAGGTTGTTTGGGGATTCCCTGAGGGTAAATTAATTTTTTTTTTGTAACGGTCATTAGAGGTACCTGTCATAGAACCATTTTTTTTATTTTTCAAATTTCTCGTTAACGGCTGAACCGATTTCAACCAAAATTATTCTTATTCTTCTTAGACCAAATGAAGTTTCCGACCAAAAAATGCAATAAAATAATAAGTTCTAATGCTATTGGTCAGTTATTGGATCTCCAGAGGAAAAAATTGGAATTGGAAGTCAAGAAATTCGACGAAGAAATAGCTTTAAAAAAAGAAAAACAAATGCAAAATTTCGAAATCAGAAAACTAGAAATTGAAAAGGAGGAGAGGATTCAACGGTACGAGTTGGAATTGAAATATAAAATACAATAAATTGCTATAATTTTTAATTACTTTTAATTTTCTGTATATATTTAATTTTAAAAATGAAATACCAAATATAATTTATTTTTCTTTGTTAATAAAAAAAAACACAAAAAACGTGAGTTTGAAAACTAAGGTGTATTACAAACAATTGGAAAAGAGAACAAAGGTAAGCAGGTACAGTATTATTATCAGAGATTATCAGAGTTTCTTATAACCGTGTTGTACTGTACATATATTTATGAATGTTATTCGTCTATTAATTCCACCAAGGCTTGTCTTTTCTCTTGCCCTGCAACAGTGCAAAAACTTTCATGGTTGGATTCTTCATCAAAGTCGCCAGTGTTCGCTTCATTTTGAACTTCAAAACTGTCCTCTGTTGCAGTTTGCGTCAGAATGGTGTTGTGTAAAATAGCACATACAAGAATCCACCGACATGCTAGTTTATTCCCCGATTGGTTTTTTATCTGTATTTTTAGTTCCTTTAAACTGTTAAATCGTTCTTTCAAGAGACCAAAGCAGTGCTCGATTCTTATGCGATACCTGCTGAAATGCTTGTTAAAGTTTTTTTCTTTTTTGGGCAGACATTTCAACTGAATTTTCCCTGAAGGGAGTCACAACAGTGCCAGTTAATTTATATGCACTGTCGCCCGCCAGCCATTCTGACCCCGTGAAAAAATCTTGCTCTTTTGTAAAAAGATCGCAGTTATTATAGATTCGTGCATCATGTACACTGCCTGGATATCCTAAAACCATATGGCGAATCCTCATTTTGTAGTCGCAGACTGCCTGAACTTTTAGGGAATATACATGCTTTTTGGAAAAATAAGCTTCAGGGTCTTCTGAAGGTTTTTCAGCTAACTTGATTTAAGTGCCATCAACGTATCCGATACAGTGCGGGAGTTCATTTAACGTTTCCAAAGTCAAATTTTTCCGCTCTGGTGCATCTGGCCAAAACAGATATTTGTTTTTAAGTTTAAGTATTGCCTTAAAAACTCTTTCGGTGATATTCTGAGAACGAAGTACGTAGGTATATGAAAGTTTCAATTTCAATTATAAAAAGATCTTTAATTACCTGGATTGTACCACCGTCACCAATACCAAACAATCTTGCAATTTTGGCAATCGAAGCTCCTTCTCCACTAGATCCCAATCGATAAAGCACTATTGTCAATTGTGTTCTAACAGGGAACTGTCGACATGATCTTGGTCCATGAAAAATCTCGTCATCTTTAATTAGGTCTAGGATGATATTAAAATTTGCCCAATTGACGCGAACGATCTGCTTGAACCGATCTTCATCCAAATGAGGCAAGACATTTTCCAAAAATATGTTCGATTTAGGCACAGAATGATGCAAAAACGGAGCTGCATATCGGGAATTTTCAGCAATTAACATTAGGATCATCAAGTCTTCTCTTATCTCGTCCTCTTTCTCTTGCTGTTTATCTAATGTATAAAAAGTTTAATTTAACAGTACATTTCACGTTCATACAGGTACGTACCATCGTTTTCACCAAATAACTCCAACATCAACAATTCATTTAAAGCGATTTGTTCATACAATTGAATGAATTTTGTTTTATAGCTAGTTCTTGGCATTTTGAAGAGCGAAAATATTTGTAAAATGTAATTAAAACAAAACACAGAATAACTTTTTAATTTAAAGTATCGAATGACGTAAATTGAACAAATTTTATAAGTTCATTTTGACGTTAATCAAACAGTTGTTTGTTTCTAACGTTTCCGCAAATATTTCTAATGTAAACCCTTTGCGGAAATTTATATTTTTCTACAAAGTAGAAAATTATATCGTTACATGAATACCCTTATTATATTAACTTAATAAAAACATAGCTTCATTGTATTTATTAAAAAAAATATAAATTATATTTTACTTTTAAAAATAATATTAATAAAAATAAGAAACAGTCTTTAATTCAATTTTCACAGTTTGTTCTTTCACAGTATTTTGTTTCGTTTTAAATATAAAAATTATTATTAGCTTAAGGCGATAGTATAAAAATAAATAATAGAACTCAATGTCCCTGATTAAGAGATCCGAATCTAGTTAAAGTCGACTTTAACAAAAACATCCGTAGAAATAAAACATAAATTTCACTTCTAAATGCTTAGGTAAGTTAATTTTAAATTTAGCTTGAGGAGCTTTTAAGCATTTAGAGGTGAAATTTGTGTTTTATTTCTACGGATGTTCTAGTTAAAATTGACTTTAGGCTAGATTTGTATATATTATCCAGGATTAATAATTACATTTCATTTAATGGTTTCTTACTATGTTTTCGTAAAAACGTTGATCTTGTATGTTAGGCATGAACGGTAGGTTAGGTTAGGTTAAAGTGGCTGTTGGTTGGGACATCCAACACACTTAGACCAAAGTATGGTCCATTGTGATACCACATGGATCAGTTAATCAGCTTAACTCGTTGAACCAATTGGAGCTTCGAATGAAGCGTAGGAGACAAGTAATGTCTGAGTTTTTTAGATCGCTGGTATCGTTAAAGTAGTAGTCTCCAAGGTGGATTCTACGTCTGTGTGATAAGGCAGGGCATGTGCACAGAAGATGAGAGATTGTCTCCTCTTCTTCTTCGTCCAAGCAACTCCTACAAAAATCATTTGCAGGGGCTCCAAGTCGAATAGCATGCCTTCCTATTAAGCAGTGCCCAGTCAGGACACCTATAACGTAGCTAATGTGCAATCTACTCAGAGAGATTAATTGTTTTGAGCGCCTGGCGCTAAGAATAGGCCAAATTAGTTTTGTTGCGACACAGGTGGTGGTGTTATTCCACCTGAGGTTTGTTTTATCTATGGTATCTTGCTTTAGCATAAGTTTACATGTAGCTAGAGGGATACCTATGTTAGCATTATGAGCCAGCGCATGAACGGTAACATTGCTTGAATGTCTTTTTTCTTTTCCTTAGTTAGCTTTATGTTGAAAACACTTTGTACGACAATAGGAAGGATATTACACTTTGAGCCTCTCATAGTTTTAGCGATTCTAACCGTTTGAAATTCCTCACTATGTTTTGTCTTAAAATACAAGGAAAGAAGGTTATTGCTTCTATATTCGATTTGTCTGCAATCTTTGAAAGGTACCATTTTAAGATCCAGACTAGCTTTATTAAAATTCAAAAAATCTTCTTTCTTAAGCTGCGCAATCTTAAGCTTAATTTTGCTGTAGTTCATTCCGTTCAGAATCCTTATCAAAGAAACGGGGCTGTAAACTTCCAAGTCCTTTAAATATTTTTCGATTCCATTGTGCACACCATCCACTTCTTGCACTTACGAATGGCCTGGTTCAGAATACTTGTGTGTAATTGCCTCAATACTGGTATTACATTCCATAAATTTAAGAATGGCTAAGGATACCATTCTATTCTTATATTGCGGAATGCAAGCATCGGACCACAAAATAATCCTTTTTGTTTCTGGAAGATCTTCCAGAACTTTTTTCAAAATAATAGTGAGACCAGATTCTATGTCATTTCCAGACCGACCGCTTACCGTTTCGTGCCAAATTCCGCAGTAGGTGGTTTTATTTTTTTGGCAAAATCCCGTCAAATTATATACAGCATATTTACGCCTATAAAAGTAACTCGAAACATTTGCTTTCGGCAGCGAAAAAACATTTTGCAGATCAAAAGCGATAACCACTGTGTTTTTAAACTTGTTTTTTAGATCGAAATCACTCTGAGCCTTTGCTTCACTATGATTACTGCGATGAACGTCATAATCTCGTTTTTCACTTATATTCGGAATTTTTGTTGCTGTGAACTTAGCACATTTATCGTAAATATCTTTTTTGGGTTTAAAAAACGACAAATTGAATGATTCATTGAAAACTTTCCGATAAATATTACAGGAAACAGGTTTTCTAGCTGTCTCTACATACATTTTATACATATTCATTAAAGTAAGGCCAGCTTCGAGATATTGTTTTTTGGTATTTGCACGGCAGTAGTGCGAATCCATTACTGGAAAAGATTTTATATGTTCTTTAACTTTATTTATACCTTGTTCTGGTGTGATTTTTTTGACAAATTTTCCATTTTTCGGTAGAGAATAAGTACCCGTGTCATTATATTTTGTTGCAAAAAAATAGTAAATCCGATTTTGAGAAATGTCAAGAGTGCATATGAATGAGCATATACCCAAATTAAGTGCAACAATGGTGATCTCGTATGATATTGAACAAAATAGAATTCTTGTTCTTATATAACCAAATTCATATCTTTTTGTTCAATGAGATACAAATTGTAACCAAAATAATTTGAACATTGAACAAAATAGAAATAAATGAAGTATATAAGGATATTGAACAAGAAATCCATAAATGTGGATATTGAACAAGAAAGAAATAAGAAGATATGATTTTAAAGATACACTATGAATTGTTCAATATGATACAAAAAGAATGAAAAGTGGTTTATTGAACAAAAGTGATACTCAAAATGGTCAGAAAAGTGGTTTATTGAACACAACAGTTCTCTATAACTTGAAAACTAAATGAGATAGAACAAAACGGTTTGCGCCAATCGAAAGAGCACCCTCGAATTATAAAAACTGCATTTCTAACTCAATTTCGTCAAAAATGGTCTATTGAACAAGATAGAACTCAGGTGACGACTTGTAATGATTCACTTGTGTGAATCCATTTTCTTAGATTATTTCAACTGAATGACAAGTAAATAACGTTCGATGCAAAAGATCTTATTTATTTGGATGTTGTGCACTTAGCAATATTATTTCCAAAATATTTTCTATAATATTAACAAAGCTTTTGATTTTATTTCCATTTAAATTTCTAAACCTTTAATGCACAAATCAAATATGTCCATTTGTTTACGATTTTAGAAATTACCTTCAATTTTATGAAATTAAAGTTGATCGGCATTATTTTCATTCCTTTATTTTACTTAAAACTGCAGTCCAATATTATTTTTTTCTTGAGATTGTAATGTATGACCTACATTATATTTAATTACTCATAGTTCATATTCTGTACTCAGTTTCGATCAACATATTTTCCATTGTTCATTTTGTATTTGTTTTTTCTTTTTTTTTTAAATATCATAAGTACTTAACTTTTCGCTAAAGTTAAATTATGTACAGAAAAAATAACCCAAAAATAAATGAAATGTGTAGTTAATTAATAAACAAAAAACAAAAATATCATCAATGAAAATCTGAAGAGTTTGAAAAACTATTTGTTTATCTTTTGAGCAGTTATGCACAAGATTTTTGAATAACTGTGGGTTTGGCACGGTATATGCCGAAGGCGTCATCTTTCCTTAAATGATTTTTCTTTAAAAACGAAACTGATACTAAAATTATCAGGAACGGAATGAAACTTTGGCTCACTATTCTGTCCCACGTTTGGATTAGAAATTGTTCCAAAAAAAAAACAAGGCCATACAATATGCCAAACAGCGCGTGCAACCATACAATTTTTTGATCCAATGCAATGGTTTGATGATTGAATCATCTCATCGCCTTTTTCTCTGATTTGACACATTTGCACAACTTTTGGTGGGAGTACGTCAGTTCTCAGGTCTATGTTGATTAACCAGCAACTATACATAATTCCTAAGCTAACATTCGAAAAAAAAGAGTATAATCCATAAGCGGTAAGAAATTGGTGTTCACTAAATGAAATAAACAATTAAAATTAAATAAATTAGGTGGCGCAACAGTCCATGAAGAACCAGGGCCTAGTGACTTACAACTCTCAACCATTCCTGTGTGCGAGAAATGTTGTCAGAGATGGTAGGGACCTACAGTTTATATGCCGAATCCGAACGGCTGATTTGAGAAAGCACTTTTCATGACAAGAATTACTCTTGGAGGATTCGTCAATTCCTCGCAAGAGGCAGTACCCGTGAAAAAGTTAGGTGACACAGGCAGGGTCAATCCCCCAAGACCCCTTGCATGACAGTCCAACGCACTAAACATCACGCTACGGGTACTACTAATAAATAAATAATAAATAAACAATTAGACATTAAATTTCAAGCCTTTAAAAATCCTAAATTGAATTTTTGAAGTTTTTCTGTTCTAAACTCATCGATTCAATTAGATTTTAACTTTAAGTTACGAATTTTTGAATGAACTATTCTTTGCATTTATTTATAATGCATCGTGAATAGTAATGAATTACCTAAATGACTTTTTTTAATTCCTCACAAGATTCAACGTCCATAAAAAAATTGAATTGTACAGGCAGACATTGAATTCAGGCATGCGCAATGTAGCTATGTCTTTATTTTTTTTTACACTTCAGAATTTTCAGAAAGTAGTAAGCTTATAGCAAGCGTCAAACTACGATCAGAGGCTCATCATAAGTGCATGTGTCAGTTGTTAGTAAAAAAAATAATACAATTATAGCCTAACACACGCACAAAATACAAAACATAATTAACACTTAACTAATACAGAACAAAAAATAAAAAAGAGAACGTTTACGATAGTGGAGCACTGGTTCTAAACAATGATTTTAATCCCACCTTATTTAAATTTAAATCTATCGATGAACAGTTTAAGGGGCCTATTATGTAAGACAACTAAGAACAAAGTTGAGTTGTAATCCGGCAATCGGTATTACCGATCACAACTAGTTGACTGTCACAAGTCAACCAGTAGTCAACTGAGAAATGGTTGACTTTTTAAGTGTGTTTGGGGGTATTATGTAAGCCAGTTGAGTTGTCTCTCAGTTGTGATTGTTATCAAAATTCAACAACTGCTATTTACCTATTGTGTAGTGCATTTGTGTGTACAAAAAAATATCGGTACGCACCAACAGCAAATTGAAAAGCAATTTTATTAAGAAAATAATAATAATATAAACTTTTGTAAGAAAATAATTTTTTTAGACAAAAATCACTAAACCTGCCCAATTTGAGAGGTTGATTGAGGTTCATCAGCAGAAACATACACTTAGGTACAATCATGACATTCAGAGTGTAGTAACCTTTTCTATTTATATAGAGATGTTGAAGACTTGAATTCAAATTGGTCAGATATGTTCTTCTACTACGTCTAGCACTTCTACTACCGAAACTGTTGGTTGAGCAAGGCCTAAATTAAAATCATTACCACTGCACTTTTGGCAACTTCCTTCTGCCATGAAATGTAGGGCAGTGCAGAGTTTGAGAATTGGTGGGACTGCGGAGGAACGCTTTCAAATAATCTTTGATTTCGTTTAGCACATAAACAAATGTGTCTTTGTCGAGGCTAAAATAACTTATAAATCTGCAACAAAACGGAGTCATTAAATCAACACTTCTCACCAAAGAATTTGTTTACAAATAATACTTTTTGTTTGGAAGTTCCAATGGATTGGAGCGATCTCTAATATTTTTTCTCATCAGCGCAACATTGAGGGGATTTTCTTTTTCCGAATTTACAAGAAACAAATCAATGCAACTCTCCATTTCGTATTATTTTGTCTTTTTAATAAAATTTTGCACTGAATTCGAAACTTTGAAATACCTACGTATTTTACTTTACACAGCTGATTTTGACACAAAACAAGCACATAAAAGTAGGCAATGTATTTGGTCTACTCAACTGAAAAAAGTTGTCTCCCATAATACGAATTTTGTTTGCAGTTGTCTTCAAATTGAGTTGTCTTGATTACAACTTAACTAAGTTGAGGCAGATCATAAGGATCATCCCAAGGAAGACCCTTTAGGGCAGAGCGAATGAAATTATGTTGAATTGATTCAATACGTTTTCTATGAATTTCGTAATAGGGAGTCCATACCTGCGAAGCATATTCAAGACCATGGCAATTATACAAAGAAAGAGTAACATAGGGATCATTGAATTCCTTTGCCCAGCGTTTTATAAAACCAAGCATAGAACTTGCTTTATTAACAATCAAATTAATGTGATGTGTAAATTCTAAGTTAGAACAGAAATGGACACCTAAATCTTTAAATGTGGAGATGCGACAGAGTTTTTGCTGTGATATACAATAATCAAACACACTACCGATTCGTTTTTTAGTAAAAGTTATCGTCTGGTATTTTAAAGGGTTGAGTGAAAGGCTATTTTTCCCACACCAAAATGTGAAACTATTAATGTCGGCTTGTAAAAGAATACGAACATGGGTGGACTTTATTATTTTAAAAATCTTCATGTCGTCAGCAAAAACGAGTACTTCACTTGAGCGTAGACATGACGATACATCGTTAATAGACAGGATGAACAGTGTAGTGTAGTAGTATTCTGTTAATAATAATTCTAATGTAGCAATCCGTAGTACCCGTAGCTTGATGGTTAGTGCGTTGGACTGTCATGCCAGAGGTCTTGGGTTCAATCCCTGCCTGTGTCACCTTAATTTAAAAAAAAAGTTTTCAAGGGTACTGCCTCTTGCGAGGAATTGACAAATTCTCCAAGAGTAATTCTTGTCATGAAAAGTGCTTTCTCAAACTAGCCGTTCGGATTCGGCATATAAACTGTAGGTCCCTTTCATCTCTGACAACATTACTCGCACACAGGGATGGTTGAGAGTTGTAAGTCACTAGGCCCTGGTTCTTCATGGACTGTTGCGCCACCTAATTTATTTATTTTTATAATGTAGCAATCCATATATAAAGGGTGTCCCAAAATTAACGCAAGATTTGAATTTGCCGCCATTTGTGCAGTGAAGTGTTGGCAACCCTGAAAAAAAAGCAATTTGACAGCTAACAGTATAGGGTTATTAAAAATGGAGCGTTACACGAGAGAACAACGTGTCTTCATTATTAAAGAATATTTCAAAAATAGTGAAAGCTTGGCGGCTGCAGTTCGAAAATTTCATACAAAATATGGTCGGAATAGTGTTTTAACTTCGTCAACTGTGAAGAGATTAATTGAAAAATTCATGGAGACTGGAGACGCCAAACACACTGGTCGTCCAAAAACAAGCGGTTTAAATGTGAAGCAGTGCATGAGTGTTGCTGACAATCCAGGAACCTCAATTCGACGTCGGCTGGAGGCATAATTGGGCCATATTTTTTGAAAATGATGCTGGTCAAGCAGTGACTGTTACTGGTGCTCGATATCGCGACATGATTACACAGTTCTTTCTGCCAAAATTGGATGATATTGATGTGTCCAATATGTGGTTTCAACAAGACGGTGCCACATGTCATACAGCCCGTGAAACAATTCAATTACTGCATGAGACATTTCCAGGTCGTGTACTCTCTCGTTTCGGTGATCAAAATTGGCCTCCTAGATCGTGTGATTTAACACCATTAGACTTCTTTTTATGGGGTTATTTGAAATCACAAGTCTATGTCAACAAGCATACAACCACCCGTGCATTAAAGGAGGAGATTCAACGCTGCATCAACGAAATTCAGCCACATTTATGCAGAATGGTCATGGAAAATTTCAACAAAAGAGTGCGCATGTGCATGCAAAGCCGTGGAGGCCATTTGTCCGATGTGTTATTCCATACATAACCCTATCCTATGTACTTTACGAGTCAATAAAAATATAACTATCAAAAGACTAAAAACGGCGTTTTCTATTTAATTCAAATCTTGCGTTAATTTTGGGACACCCTTTATTTATACATAATTGAAAAGTTTATTTAATTTGATTTCTTTTAAATGTGTATTTTGTTACTTTGAACGTTTTTTACGTTCTATTATTGTTATATTATGTATATGCCTATGTGTATACACATACATATGTGTGTGAGTATGAATTTATATTATTAACTAAGGTTAAATAAGTGGTAAAATACATTCGTTTATGTATATTAATACAAAAAACAGAAATTGTTTTTTAACACAGAATCTTCATATTTGCCTAAAACTATGCAACGACAATGAGACAGAAAAATTATCAGGTATCTGTGTAAAAATAGCAATACAAACACTTATACATTTTATTGTCAGTGCTGCCGCAAGTGTGCTAAATAACTGAAGATGAAAACAAAAAATATTATATTTAACGGCTCAGGATAAGACATTCTCTTACAATAGCATAGCATACATAATACATGAATATAGACATGCATACAGTTGTGTCCATATTTTTAGGGACTCTACTATCTTTTACTTTTTTATTTATAAAGATAAGATCATTATGATAGAAT
This sequence comes from Eupeodes latifasciatus, assembly GCA_920104205.1. Classification (NCBI taxonomy): domain Eukaryota; kingdom Metazoa; phylum Arthropoda; class Insecta; order Diptera; family Syrphidae; genus Eupeodes; species Eupeodes latifasciatus. The sequence continues at coordinate 98,786,608 of OV049926.1, read as the reverse complement.
TAATTGGTTTCCACTAAAAACTAAAAAGAGTTTATCTTTTGCAATTACACGAAGATATAGCATCGATTTATACGATACCAACAAATGTTACGGGGTTAATAATGTTGACAATGTAATAAATAAAACCCTTAAAACAATTATTTAAAAAACAACGGAGACTTTTACAATAAAATGCTTGATTTTTTCCTAATTGTTTTCTTTGCTTTAATTTTGTTCGTTTATTTAACGTGTTACTTAATTCCTTAATGAAGGGAGAGAAAGTTCGCAAAGTAAACAATGCTTGTATTCAGGACCCTTAAATTTGTCCGCCTATGTTGCTTTATATATATATTTTAGTTGTTTAACTTAGTTGTTGAACTTCAAACGTTTCGAACTTTTATAACTTCGCTTTTTAGTATATAATGCTCAGAAACTTACCTTTTAACTTTATGAAACAAATTTATATGCCAACTTACCTGAAAAGAAATAAACAAATTTAAATGGTTTAAAGTTTTGTGGGGAAATCTTTATTAAAATTCTAATAAAGTTGGAGTATTGTTATTTGTTTAACTATTAATTACATTTCAAACAAAAATATTTATTAAAACTGTTCAACAATTATTTTATTAAAAACTTCTATCGTGTAAGTACGATTAAAAAACACAAAATATTACAAATTGTAATTTCAGTCACCATCAGATGATAAGCAAAGTCTGTACTTAAATTGGACATTATTTTAAAAACATTTAAATACAATTTGGAAAATCAGCAACTTTTCTAAGCCAGAGTTTGTTGAATTTTTATAAACGCATTTTCAGTGATTGATTTGTAAGACTCAATTACTTCCAAAAATTTTTATAAACGCATTTTCAGTGATTGATTTGTAAGACGTTTGTACGTGAAATCTTTTAAGTCATTAAAATACCACATACAAAATGCGACATCAGAAATTTGATTATGAATCATTGAAACGTTAATGTTTTAAATGAAGAATTATATATATTTTTTTGATTTTCAAAAGCATGTACATAATATACATACATATGTATGTATGCTGCCTCTATGCAAAAAAAGAAAACAAATAAATGTCAAGTTATTTATTTTCAATCTCATAAAAAGGTGTGTTCAGTGAAGAAACGGATATATCAGAAATTGCTTCCTTGAACGTTAAAATGAGTAAAGCCAAAAATACTTTTCAGTCATAATCTCACACATTTTGGAAAATTGCCAACAAACAGAATCTGATTTTTGTTTCAATGTTCGAAACGTCAATGTTACTGTCGTTTTGCTGCTACAGTGTAATATTTGATTAAAGAACTGGGGACTTAAGCGGCATATACATTGTTCAAATGCTTGTCAAGCATGTGAGAATGTATTATTAAATTTTGTTTGACGTGTCATATACACACATCACGCATAAGCTTTCAATCATTTATATTTATTTTAATTTTGAGGTGAATAGACGTGCGGTTGTTGTATCGGGAAAAATATTTTTTGCGAATTTGATCGTAATTAATTTTCCGATACCCGATGTTTCCTCTTCGACAAATATTAAAAAATAAGCTTGCTTGATCAATCAATCAATTTCGAATATACATTATGTCAATGCTGTCTATCTGATTGAAGAAAAATCAAAACATTTTGATTTTGCTTCAAGCATACACACATTGTATACGTGTTTCATTTTAACTAATACTCTCTCACATGCTTGACAAGCATTTGAACAATGTATATGCCGCATTATTACAATCTTAAACTAAAATACAAAGAGTGTTTTGCAATCTTAAGGTTGGGAGCAATATCCCTTCGTTTATTATATTGTTTTTTGTTCCGATATTTTTATTAAATATTGGTTTTAAGGTAATGATTTTTATTATAGGGCAGTTTTTTTTTTAACAAAAAAATGTTTTTCGTTGAAGATCGATATTGTAAAAAATAAATATAGCTCAATTAAGAAAGCACCTTATTTTAATCATTTTTTGAAAAACAAAAATAAACAAAACAGTTTATTTCAATCATTGATAGAAACCAATTAAAGCATAGATGATTTTGCATAAGGAAATTGTTTTAAAAATGTTTAAAAGCCGTAAAGCAATGATTTCATTTAATCTCTTAGAACCAATAGTAATACAAAACTAAGCAATAATTTTGATTTTTGTTCAAAGCTGTAAAAATCGGAGCAAGAAAAGGAAAAAAATAGGAAACAAAATCTTCTCATTACTCTAAACGCCAAAGTAAGAAGTATCGTAGGTGATACTTTGGGTCTTAATGAAAACCAAAACTGTAATCTCAGTCATAATTTTTCATGTATGAAAATCATAAAAACAATTTCGATTTGTATAAATACATAATGTAGCTGCTAATTTGAGCAGTTTGTTTGGTCATTTTAGCCGCCCTTAACATAAACTAATAAGTGTTTTTATGTCTTTTAATCATGTGAGCGAAGGGTTCTATTAATCTTTGCTTGCTGTAAGAAGGCCTGGATGACTTAATATTTGTTTAGTGCATAAACGCCAACCGTGTAGGACTTCACCTCCATGAATCAAATGCTTAGCCATGTCCATTTTAAAGTCACGTCGCGGAGCCAAAATAACTTTTATAAACAGCGACCAAGCTATTTCACAATATTTAGCCACACAAAAAGATATCTTAAAACTATCTAGATCTGATATGCACGATCAAAAATATTGGGTTTGTCCGGATATTTTCACCACTACTCTTCTATAAATCAAAATCGCAGTGCAGCTATCTATCCAATTATGAATAAATGCCTTAGGAGATTGGACACACACAGCTCACCCAGATAGAGAGAGAGATCTATTTAACAAATCTGAATCGCGATCTTGGCTTTAAAAAACAAGATTCTAAGAGTGCAATAGAAATTCCTCAATTCATCAAGATTTTAATTTGCGCTTAAAAAAATAAAACGCAAAACAAGTTTGAGTTCAGTTTACATACAAACATTCCACTGTAGTTGTCACATAAAAAAAGGCATTTATTTTCAGATAATTATCTTACGTCGTTTTCAATTGGCAATCTGGAATTGTTCTTCGATTCGGAATCCCAATTGAACAGTTTTTTTTTATTCCGAAGAATCTGAAGTTTGGTGAGAATGTATTGGTTGAGTATGACATGTGTCACATATATGTATGTGTATTCGCGCTAAATTTCATTTTGTTTTTGTGCTGCAAACATGGAGGAAGTGAATTTGGATTGCTGCGATATTATTTTAGCTGTTCCTCCGAATACTTGTCCACTACATCCTCCACAAAGTTTTGCACTTTTGGTTTTTTGGCAAACTCCTGCAGGAGAAAATCAACTGCAATAATATCTTCATCACTTGATGAAGAAGATGAGGAAGACGACTCCAATAATGTTTCTAACAAACTAGGAACACTTGTTACAATATTTTCAATATTGTTTTCCATTTTGATTATATTTTTTTATAATTTTTATATCAGTTTCAAGAAATCACTTCACTGCTGGTATAATTTATGCAAACAAATGTGTTACAAAAAAAATGTCATTTGTCAAGTGTGACATCTGACATTTAAAATGTATGAATGGGTGAGTGATTCTGCTTCTGATTCTGTTTTTAAAACCAGAAGGGAAATTCTCTTCTTTTCAGAATCAGAACTGTCACTTTTGCCCAATTGAACGCATTCAGAATGCTTTTTTTCACTTCCAGATTTCCAATTGAAACCGACGTTAATCTCGCGAAATAAAAGAAATCTTAAATTAATTGAGTTAAGTAACGAAGAATAAAAAAATATTTTCTATGTTTTTAACATAGATAAATATTTATTTAAATGTGCAATAACTTAAATATTTAAATTTCGAAAAAAATGAAATTATATTAAAAAATATTTGTTTAATTGATAGAATTTAAACACATGTTTCCAAATTGTGCGTCTCTTAATACTTGTTTTTCTGTCTTTTATATCCAATTTTTCGCAGTCCATAAAGGACTTTACTATATTTGCAACACAAAACAAATTTAACAATTGTGTTCGCAAGCTGAAAACCTTTTATTAAACATAGGAAAACCGTTTTTAGAAAAATTTAATTTTATTCAATTTGTGGCCGTCTTAAAATGTAAATTTAAGAACTTTTAAGTTTACATTATTGTTAAACATCAAATAAAAGTATGTCGACAGTAAAAACGACATCACAAGTACGATAACTTTGGCGACAAGATATAATAACGGTTTTTGGTAGAGAAGCTTAATACAAGCATTTTTTACTATAGGAGGGAAGTTATATCTCCCCTCCTTTAGGCGGAAGGAGCAATTTTATAAAAATTGACTTAAAATCTAAAAAAAATATTTTAAAACAACGGCAATATTTGCAGTTATAAATTATACCTTTTTTAAAAGGTATACAAAAAAATTGAAAAAATAACTGAGTTTTATTTTTATCATGATTAAATACCAATAAAGAAGTTATTGATGTAGATAGCTGCTATGATTAATTTTTCTAACAAATACTGAAAACTATTCGTTTCTGTGTTTTCTAGTTTTTGAGAAAATACTTTTGTATCAGATAGGTGCAAGTAAAGTTACTTTCGCATCAAAAGAATCTGGATTAAAGAAATAATAATGGATATTTAAATTGATATAAATATGTCATGTACATTTCAATATCGTTTTTCTAAATATACAATTAGGTACTTGGCCAAAACAACAACTGTCGTATCTGTACCGACAGCACACGACAGTATATACACATGTATGTATGTAGGTGTTGAAAAAATGTTCATAGTTCTACGAGTCATGAATATATTGAAAAAACCGATACAATCAGAACAAACTTCTGAAAAAAAAAAAAATCATGCCGCAATTCAACACTCCACATCGATCAATACATGGGACTTTTGTTTTATAGAAAATACTGCCTTAAACAAAAAATATAATGACGACTAGGGATCTCAAATAATGGAATTTTTACAAAGATGAATTTATCATTAAAATTAATCCTGAAAGAAAATACCAAAAAACTCTTAAAAAAGTACTTTTAACAATCTCAAAAACTTAAAAATTAAAATGTTATATTAATTTTATTAATTATGAATAAAATCAATTCTAATTTAAAAAATCTAAAAATCAATCTCAAAAACCAAAAAAAACAAAAACTAAGCAAAAATGTTTTACTCAGAGAAAGAAATCTTGTTACAAATAGGAGCTCTGTGCGTATAGAAATAGGAAGAACTAAATAACTGTATTGAAATCAAAAAGGTATATATTATGAATCTTACAATGCAAACAGTGAGATGCCTAAGGAGGGACATGCTGCCCCCTGGTTGGGTGCAAATTTTAATATACGAGTATGCAGTTTCTTTTAAAATTAAAGACTTTTGGGTTTAAAGAAGAAGTATAGTTTTACTATTTTTCAATTATGTCAAAAACTAGCAAACATAGAAACAAATAGTTTTCAGTTTTTGATAAAGAATTAGAGTAGCTAACTGCATCATTTACTTATTTCTTATTATTTATAATCATGATAAACATAATCCTCAAAGTGATTTGTTTAACTTTTTGTTCATAAATTTTGACTTTGAAGTGAATTATTTCAAAAACTATTAATTGCAACAACTTTATTTAAAATTTATTATAAAGCTGTATTTCGAAAAGGTATAATTTATAACTGCAAGTGTTGCAGTTGTTTTTAAATTTTTGTTATAGATTCTAAGTTAATTTTTATAAAATTGCCCACCGCCAAAACGAGGGGATGTTGTTCTAAAAGAATGAATACTTTACACTTGTTTATAATTTTAGCTTTAAACACTGAGTGAATAATCACTTCTTCTTTATAATTTATTTTTATTATAAAAATAAATATATACTCTATCTATTTCTGATTTACAAAGAATAAATATAGTTTTTTATTTCTTCCCGAATTTTCTTGGTTTATTGTTTTTAAACTCGTTTTTCATCAGGTTATGAGCTCAGGTCCCGCAAGATATTTGCTTTGTTTTTAAATTTTAATTCGAAATAAAACTGATCATGGCTTCAAATGCTGTGTCCGTAGAAAAGCTGAAGGGACGAGAAAATTTTGAGGATTCAGAGGATTATGGGATTGCTTTGAGAATGAACTGGACGCTGCAGCTACGCCTGTCCAAATAGCAACTGATCTGAAAGCGAAGTCTGAGCTTATTTTGTTGCTTGAAACCCAAAACTATTCGTACATAGCGGATGCTTTATCTGCTAAAAGTGGATGGGATAGTCTCACAAATGCGTTTGAAGATACTGGTCTTAGTAGGAAGGTGGATTTGCTGAAACAACTCGTTGAATTGAAGTTGAACGAGTGTGATTCCATGGAAGACTACGTGAACAAGATGGTTATGACGTCATTGAAGGTGAAAAAGGCTGGACTAAAAATTGATGACGAAGTTGTTGCGTCGTTGATGTTGGCAAGGTTGCCTGCAGATTATAAACCCTTGGTTATGGCTGTTGAAAACTCAACAAAAATACTAACTTGTAATGCTGTCAAGACTCTATTATTGCAAGAAGTTAAATACTATCCGAAATCAATTGACAGTGCCATGTTTGTGAAACCAAAGTATAAGCAGCAAAAACATAAGCCACAACAGAAGTTCAGATGCCACACCTGTGGAGAAATTGGTCATTTCGCAAGACAGTGTCCAAATAAGAAAAGAGTAAGAAATAAATCGAATGAAATTGCTATGTTTTCATCTTTTTTTAGCCAAGAATGAAGTCTCAGAACGAGCATGGTTTGTATATTCTAGAGCATCAGCACATATACGATGTGCAAGTCATTTATGAAGAATCTTAGGTCACCAACCCACAAAGAAATTATTGTTGCTAATAATGCAAAGCTGGCAGTAGAAGGTATAGGGGATGTTAATTTGACTCTTGTAGATGGTAAGAAGAAAACGAATGCTACCGTTTACGATGTACAATATGTTCCAAATTTATGCGCAAATTTGATTTCTGTGAGCCAATTAGTCAAAAATGGCAAAACCATACGTTTTGAAAAAAATTGTTGCAAGATTTTAAATGAACATAAAGAGGTTGTAGCATCGGCATCTCTAGTTAACAATATGTATCGTTTAAATTGCATTATACCCAAACCATCACCGCTGAACAATTCTATTGCTTTGCTTGCACAGAATGAAACGAATCTATGGCACCGTCGAATGGCGCACATTTGTGAAGACAATTTGATAAAATTGAAGAATGCAGTCACTGGTGTATCAATCGGCGGAAAGATGGATGAAAAATGTGTAATATGCATCAAGGGGAAGCAAACAAGAGAACCTTTCAAGTCTACTGGTACCCGTGCGAAAGAATTTTTGGAGTTGATTCACTCTGATGTCTGTGGACCAATGTCAGTAAAATCATGTTCAGGATGTAGATTTTTCGTAACATTTGTGGACGATTATAGTCGAAAGCTATATCTTTATCCATTGAAGCAGAAGTCCGAAGTTTTCGAGACGTTTTTAACGTTCAAGGATCTCGTTGAAAACCAAAGTGGAAAGAAAATTAAAGTTTTGCGTACTGACAACGGTATGGAATATTGTAATTCAAAGCTTCAAAAATATCTATCTGGATGTGGCATTCAACACCAACAATCTGCCCCTTACACCCCTCAACAGAACGGAGTGGCGGAAAGGATCAATCGAAGCATTATTGAACGAAAAAGATGCATGTTGTTTGATGCTAATCTTGAAAAAACGTTTTTGGGCAGAAGCAGCATCAACCGCAGCATATATTTTGAATCGAATCCCTTGCAGAGGTGAAAAGTCGAAAACACCTGAAGAATTATGGTCCAAAGTCAAACCAGATTTGAGAAAGTTGCGTGTGTTTGGTTGCAAGACTATGGTGCATATCCCAAGTGAAAAAAGGAAGAAACTAGATGCCAAATCTGCAGAATGTATTTTGCTAGGATTCAGCCCTGAATCGAAGGCTTATCGTCTATTCAATATGGTAACACAATAAGTTGTTGTGAGCCGCGATGTTGTTTTCTTTGAGAATTCTTGGAGTGAAAAGATAATTGAAGATAAAGAAAGTACAACTAACCCTTTTGTTTCTATTGTATATTTTTCTTTTCTTTTTTAATTTAAGATATCAAAAAGAGTTTAGGTATTTGATAAAAAGAAATTTATTATAATGTAAATCTTATTCGGTAAAAGAAAATGAAATGCATAAAAACTGTTGTATCCATGGCTGAGTGGTTGGGAATAATGATGAATGCACCGGATAAACGAAATGGCACAGAGTTGTCAAAACGACCTATGGGCCCGTTCGGCAACCTGATCGGTCCCAGCTCTGAGCAGGGTTGTCCGTCAATATGTGACAACTTTTCCCTCCTTATAACTCGAGACGGTTTGGTGCTCTTCTCTTAGACCGCCTTGGGCTTGCTGGTGCCGAGGGTTGATGAGCGATTGGTTGGCTTCTTGATTTAGGTTTTGGTGATGTTGACACTTCCGGTGGTGTATACGTAATGGCTGGTGATGATGTGGTAGGTGCTGGTGTTGGTATGGTAGATGCTGGTGTTGGTGACGATTCCGGTGATGCGTGAATAACAGCTGGTTGGTTTGGTACTGATTCGGAGGTGTTCGTTTGTTGTACGTCATTGTCATGTCTTGTATCGTTATCGTTAGTCGTGGTATTTTTATTTGATATCTCGATTAAGGGATTTGAATTATAGTTATTTTTATCATTTGTTGTTCTGCAATCGGTTCTTCGAAGTTGGTCGACATGGCGTGTGTGCTTCTCATCGTCAATTAGTATCTCGTACATTCTACTTCCTATTTTCCGAATTTCCACTTGCAGCATTTATTGTTGTAAAATCGAGCTTGAATCGATTCACCGTCCGCAAATTCTCTAGGTTCTTTATAGCTAAAATCGCTTTGTTTGTCACTGACTCTGGATGTGACATCAGTTTTAACTAGGTCGATTCTGGTTCGAATTGTTCTTTTGAACATCAGCTCAGCTGGTGAAACCCCTGTTGTTGCGTTAAGTATTTTTCTGTACTGCATCAGAAATCTGCATAATTTGAGATTCAAATCACCATCTTCATTTGACATTGCTCTTAACCCTTCCTTTACGGTTGAAACGTAACGTTCTGCTTGGCCGTTTGAAGACGGATGATATGGGGCGCAAAATATGTGATGAATGCCATTGGACATGGTGAAATCTTGAAATTCACGGGATGAAAAATGTGTACCATTGTCAGAAACTAATGTGAGCGGTAAACCAAATCTTGCAAAGATCTCGCGAAGAATCTTTATTGTTCTTGAAGAGCTTATTGTTTGCGTAGGGATGGCTTCCACCCATTTTGTGTGAACGTCTACAACGATGAGTATATAGCAGTTCATAAAGGGTCCAGCATAGTCAATATGGACTCTCTGCCAGGGTGTAGTAGGATACTCCCAATGATGTGGTGTTTCTTTAACTGGATTGTTTTTGTTCTTGCAGCAATTACGGCAACTTCTTGATATGGCTTCGATGTCCTTATCGATTCATCTCCACCAGACATAACTTCGAGCTAAAGCCTTCATACGCACTATGCCACAGTGACCCGTATGGAGCTCGTCGAGAATTCTTTTTTGAAGAAATTTTGGTATCATAACTCTGACTCCGTTAAATATGCAATGGTTTTCTAAAGAAAATTTGCCTTCAGGTTCTCCATTCGACAATTGTCCACCTCTTTGTAGTGCGTTGTAGTATTGCTTACATTCACTGTCTTTTAAAATTTCTCTCTGGATTTCTTTTTGAGTTACTGGCATTGTCTCAATCTGGTTAAGCTGAAAAATTGTAGTTTCATCTTTGGACAACTCATCTTTTGGTTCCTCAGTCGGAAATCTGGATAGAAAGTCCGCGTTACTGTGATCTTTGGTGTTTCGATATCGAATCTCGTAATCAAATCCTGATAAAAAATTTGCATAGTGAAGCAATCTTACTGCTGACATGGATGGTAAGTCCTCATTTGGATGAAATATTCTGGTTAAGGGTTTGTGATCTGTGATCAATATTATCTTACGGCCATAACAATATTGGAAAAATTTCTTTAATCCCCAGATAATTGCAGTGGCTTCTTTGTCGATTTTTGAGTAATTCTTTTCTGAATTTGTTAAAGTTCTCGATGCGAAAGCTATTGGTCGTTCATTCTGATGTTCGTCGATGTGGGAAATTACTGCTCCAAGTCCATTTGGAGATGCATCCGTAGCTAGGAACAAAGGTAGCTTGTTATCAAACGGAATCAACACTTTCGTACTAGTAATTTCGTTTTTAATTTGTTTAAAAATTTCTTCACATTCAGTTGACCAGTAAAATTTTACATCTTTTTTCAATAGGTTGTAAATGGGCTGTAAACGACACGCTAATTTCGGTAAAAACTTTTGGTAGTAATTTACTAAACCTAAAAATGTTCGAGCTTCCGAAACGTTTGTTGGTCGAGCGCAATTTTGAATACTTTGGATTTTGTCGTTCATTGGTTTAATACCCAGTTTATCAATGTAATGACCCAAATACGTAATGTGGTCAAGTAGAAATTGGCATTTAGTTTTGTTCAGGTGTAGCCCGTGTGAACGTAATCTTTGAAGAACTTGTTTGAAACGTACTAGCAGCTCTTCATAGGTACTTCCTTGTAGTTTAATGTCGTCAAAAAAGCATGATACTCCATCGATGTCTTGAAGAATTGAATCCATAAATCTCTGCCAAATTTTCGGGGCTGCTTTCACACCAAACATCAGTCGCTTTACCTTGTAAGTGCCTTTATGTGTACTTATTGCTTGTAGTATTGAAGTGTTTTCATCCACCTCCATATGTAAATAGGCTTGGTGTAGATCCAGTGTCATAAAGTATTTTCCTCCGCTCATTTTTGCAAAGATATCATCGACTGTCGGTATCGGGTAGCTGTCATCTTTGATAGCCTTGTTGATTGTGATTTTGTAATCGGCACATAAGCGAATATCGCCGTTCTTCTTTACTACTGGGACGATGGGTGTACCCCACTGCGAAAACTCTACCTTTTCAATTGTCCCGTTGTTTTCTAACCGTGATAATTCATTTTCGATTCTATCTTTTAACGCATATGGAACGGTAGTCATTGTAGTCATTTAAGATTTTGTCAATCTCGTTCTTGCATTGACTTTCGTTCATTTCACTTACAAGTGATTTCAAGTCTAGTATATTCAATTCTAATTTTCGAAACCATTCTCGGCCAAGTATCGCATCTACTTTTGCATTGATGACGTAAAAATCACATTGTACTACTGTGCTCTTGTGCGAGACATTCACTTAAGCTTTACCGACAGGATGTATTATTTCTCGGTATAGGGCATAAATGCGAACGTAACAAGGCTATTTATCTTGAATTTTTTTTGGTTTTTGGATTATCAGGGGCGGTCAAACATGTAAGGGTGTGATATAGTTTTGGGCTAAGACAATTAAGCAATATTTTGACGCAAATTTTGTCACCTTCTACATCTTTGCATGACCAACCTCTGAGATCCAAATAATTTTCGACTCTTTGTAAATACGAATCGAAAGTTTCATTATTTTCGTCGAATGATTGCAAATTTATGCCTTGAGATGTTTGAGCTGAAGTCGCAGTTATTTTTGTAGGGACCTGAAGAAGAGCTTCGACTAATTTCTTCAAGGTGTCATAGATGTTAGCAGTTGACATGACGCTGATGACTTTTCTCGAGTATATATGAATTTGTATTTATTTTATTTTTAGTTAAAGTCTTGGCGTAGTGCAGTTCGTTTGTAATATTTGTAAAAAGTAATGTAATTTGTGTAATAAGTATGTACGTACCTTAATTTACCAAACCAATTTGCACGCTGTAACTTAACCTCAAAATGTTTCTTCCCTCGTTGAAATTTGTATGTACATGTGCACATGTAATTTGTTCTGGGTTTTACTCCACAGACTCGTTCGCCAATTATTGTATATTTTTCTTTTCTTTTTTAATTTAAGATATCAAAAAGAGTTTAGGTATTTGATAAAAAGAAATTTATTATAATGTAAATCTTATTCGGTAAAAGAAAATGAAATGCATAAAAACTGTTGTATCCATGGCTGAGTGGTTGGGAATAATGATGAATGCACCGGATAAACGAAATGGCACAGAGTTGTCAAAACGACCTATGGGCCCGTTCGGCAACCTGATCGGTCCCAGCTCTGAGCAGGGTTGTCCGTCAATATGTGACAACTTTTCCCTCCTTATAAGTCGAGACGGTTTGGTGCTCTTCTCTTAGACCGCCTTGGGCTTGCTGGTGCTGAGGGTTGATGAGCGATTGGTTGGCTTCTTGATTTAGGTTTTGGTGATGTTGACACTTCCGGTGGTGTATACGTAATGGCTGGTGATGATGTGGTAGGTGCTGGTGTTGGTATGGTAGATGCTGGTGTTGGTGACGATTCCGGTGATGCGTGAATAACAGCTGGTTGGTTTGGTACTGATTCGGAGGTGTTCGTTTGTTGTACGTGATTGTCATGTCTTGTATCGTTATCGTTAGTCGTGGTATTTTTATTTGATATCTCGATTAAGGGATTTGAATTATAGTTATTTTTATCATTTGTTGTTCTGCAATCGGTTCTTCGAAGTTGGTCGACATGGCGTGTGTGCTTCTCATCGTCAATTAGTATCTCGTACATTCTACTTCCTATTTTCCGAATTTCCACTTGCAGCATTTATTGTTGTAAAATCGAGCTTGAATCGATTCACCGTCCGCAAATTCTCTAGGTTCTTTATAGCTAAAATCGCTTTGTTTGTCACTGACTCTGGATGTGACATCAGTTTTAACTAGGTCGATTCTGGTTCGAATTGTTCTTTTGAACATCAGCTCAGCTGGTGAAACCCCTGTTGTTGCGTTAAGTATTTTTCTGTACTGCATCAGAAATCTGCATAATTTGAGATTCAAATCACCATCTTCATTTGACATTGCTCTTAACCCTTCCTTTACGGTTGAAACGTAACGTTCTGCTTGGCCGTTTGAAGACGGATGATATGGGGCGCAAAATATGTGATGAATGCCATTGGACATGGTGAAATCTTGAAATTCACGGGATGAAAAATGTGTACCATTGTCAGAAACTAATGTGAGCGGTAAACCAAATCTTGCAAAGATCTCGAGAAGAATCTTTATTGTTCTTGAAGAGCTTATTGTTTGCGTAGGGATGGCTTCCACCCATTTTGTGTGAACGTCTACAACGATGAGTATATAGCAGTTCATAAAGGGTCCAGCATAGTCAATATGGACTCTCTGCCAGGGTGTAGTAGGATACTCCCAATGATGTGGTGTTTCTTTAACTGGATTGTTTTTGTTCTTGCAGCAATTACGGCAACTTCTTGATATGGCTTCGATGTCCTTATCGATTCATCTCCACCAGACATAACTTCGAGCTAAAGCCTTCATACGCACTATGCCACAGTGACCCGTATGGAGCTCGTCGAGAATTCTTTTTTGAAGAAATTTTGGTATCATAACTCTGACTCCGTTAAATATGCAATGGTTTTCTAAAGAAAATTTGCCTTCAGGTTCTCCATTCGGCAATTGTCCACCTCTTGGTAGTGCGTTGTAGTATTGCTTACATTCACTGTCTTTTAAAATTTCTCTCTGGATTTCTTTTTGAGTTACTGGCATTGTCTCAATCTGGTTAAGCTGGAAAATTGTAGTTTCATCTTTGGACAACTCATCTTTTGGTTCCTCAGTCGGAAATCTGGATAGAAAGTCCGCGTTACTGTGATCTTTGGTGTTTCGATATCGAATCTCGTAATCAAATCCTGATAAAAAATTTGCATAGTGAAGCAATCTTACTGCTGACATGGATGGTAAGTCCTCATTTGGATGAAATATTCTGGTTAAGGGTTTGTGATCTGTGATCAATATTATCTTACGGCCTTAACAATATTGGAAAAATTTCTTTAATCCCCAGATAATTGCAGTGGCTTCTTTGTCGATTTGTGAGTAATTCTTTTCTGAATTTGTTAAAGTTCTCGATGCGAAAGCTATTGGTCGTTCATTCTGATGTTCGTCGATGTGGGAAATTACTACTCCAAGTCCATTTGGAGATGCATCCGTAGCTAGGAACAAAGGTAGCTTGTTATCAAACGGAATCAACACTTTCGTACTAGTAATTTCGTTTTTAATTTGTTTAAAAATTTCTTCACATTCAGTTGACCAGTAAAATTTTACATCTTTTTTCAATAGGTTGTAAATGGGCTGTAAACGACACGCTAATTTCGGTAAAAACTTTTGGTAGTAATTTACTAAACCTAAAAATGTTCGAGCTTCCGAAACGTTTGTTGGTCGAGCGCAATTTTGAATACTTTGGATTTTGTCGTTCATTGGTTTAATACCCAGTTTATCAATGTAATGACCCAAATACGTAATGTGGTCAAGTAGAAATTGGCATTTAGTTTTGTTCAGGTGTAGCCCGTGTGAACGTAATCTTTGAAGAACTTGTTTGAAACGTACTAGCAGCTCTTCATAGGTACTTCCTTGTAGTTTAATGTCGTCAAAAAAGCATGATACTCCATCGATGTCTTGAAGAATTGAATCCATAAATCTCTGCCAAATTTTCGGGGCTGCTTTCACACCAAACATCAGTCGCTTTACCTTGTAAGTGCCTTTATGTGTACTTATTGCTTGTAGTATTGAAGTGTTTTCATCCACCTCCATATGTAAATAGGCTTGGTGTAGATCCAGTGTCATAAAGTATTTTCCTCCGCTCATTTTTGCAAAGATATCATCGACTGTCGGTATCGGGTAGCTGTCATCTTTGATAGCCTTGTTGATTGTGATTTTGTAATCGGCACATAAGCGAATATCGCCGTTCTTCTTTACTACTGGGACGATGGGTGTACCCCACTGCGAAAACTCTACCTTTTCAATTGTCCCGTTGTTTTCTAACCGTGATAATTCATTTTCGATTCTATCTTTTAACGCATATGGAACGGTAGTCATTGTAGTCATTTAAGATTTTGTCAATCTCGTTCTTGCATTGACTTTCGTTCATTTCACTTACAAGTGATTTCAAGTCTAGTATATTCAATTCTAATTTTCGAAACCATTCTCGGCCAAGTATCGCATCTACTTTTGCATTGATGACGTAAAAATCACATTGTACTACTGTGCTCTTGTGCGAGACATTCACTTAAGCTTTACCGACAGGATGTATTATTTCTCGGTATAGGGCATAAATGCGAACGTAACAAGGCTATTTATCTTGAAATTTTTTTGGTTTTTGGATTATCAGGGGCGGTCAAACATGTAAGGGTGTGATATAGTTTTGGGCTAAGACAATTAAGCAATATTTTGACGCAAATTTTGTCACCTTCTACATCTTTGCATGACCAACCTCTGAGATCCAAATAATTTTCGACTCTTTGTAAATACGAATCGAAAGTTTCATTATTTTCGTCGAATGATTGCAAATTTATGCCTTGAGATGTTTGAGCTGAAGTCGCAGTTATTTTTGTAGGGACCTGAAGAAGAGCTTCGACTAATTTCTTCAAGGTGTCATAGATGTTAGCAGTTGACATGACGCTGATGACTTTTCTCGAGTATATATGAATTTGTATTTATTTTATTTTTAGTTAAAGTCTTGGCGTAGTGCAGTTCGTTTGTAATATTTGTAAAAAGTAATGTAATTTGTGTAATAAGTATGTACGTACCTTAATTTACCAAACCAATTTGCACGCTGTAACTTAAACTCAAAATGTTTCTTCCCTCGTTGAAATTTGTATGTATGTGCACATGTAATTTGTTCTGGGTTTTACTCCACAGACTCGTTCGCCAATTATTGTATATTTTTCTTTTCTTTTTTAATTTAGGTATTTGATAAAAAGAAATTTATTATAATGTAAATCTTATTCGGTAAAAGAAAATGAAATGCATAAAAACTGTTGTATCCATGGCTGAGTGGTTGGGAATAATGATGAATGCACCGGACAAACGAAATGGCACAGAGTTGTCAAAACGACCTATGGGCCCGTTCGGCAACCTGATCGGTCCCAGCTCTGAGCAGGGTTGTCCGTCAATATGTGACAGTTTCATTTTTGGAAAACTTTAATGAACCAAATGCTAGTTCTGAGGGAAACGATGAACAAGAACCGGCAATTCAGCGTGAATTGAATGCTATTTCCTTATCTAAAATTCATTGTGAAGAAAGCGATGTCAGCAATTATGAAACTGATGAAGGCGACATGAGTTCCATTGAAACCGAAAACGAAACCGAAGACACAATACATATCGATGATGATGTTGAAGTTACAACTGGTTTAACTGAAGAAGATGTTGTTCCTGTTCGTATGTCCGATCGAATTCCTAAGCCAAATCCAAAATATCAGGCAAGTTTCAATGTTAAGCTTGAAGAAAATGAACCGGAAACTATTGAAGATGCTTTGTCATGTCCTGAAGCACCTATGTGGCAAAAGGCAATGGAAACCGAATTTGATTCTCTCTATTTGAATCACACATGGAATTTAGTAGACCTACCCAAAGACAAGCATCCCATCAAATGCAAATGGGTATTTAAAACGAAGCGAGATGTGATTGGCGATGTATTAAGGCATAAAGCTCGTTTGGTAGTTAAAGGCTGCTCGCAAAAAAAAGGCATCGACTATCAAGAAACTTTTTCACCTGTGGCTAGATACTCGTCGATTCGTTTCTTAATTGTAATTGCATCCAAATATGACCTCAATATTTGTCAGATGGATGCTGTTACTGCTTTTTTGAATGGAGACATAAAAGAAGACATCTTTATGGTACAGCCAGATAACTTCAGTGATGGATCAAAAAAGGTATGCAAGCTCAATAAATCTCTGTACGGATTAAAACAGTCCAGTCGAGTATGGAATGAAAAGTTGAATGATGTGCTCTTGGAGGCTGGTCTAAAGCGTTCTGATGCCGATCAATGCATCTATTATAAAGTTTCCAAAAGCAGCATGATCTTCGTTGATGTTTACGTAGATGACGTTCTGATTTTCTCCAACGATGAAAGTCAAGAATTATTTGTTAAAGAAATCTTAATGAAGAACTTCGAAATGAAAGACTTGGGTGATGCATCTTCAGTTTTAGGAATTCGCATTACTCGAAATAGGTCAGCTGGAACAATTGGGATTGACCAATCTCAATATATTTCCGAAATTCTGAAGCGATTTGGAATGTTCGATTGCAATCCAGTATCGACACCTTTAAATTTGAATCAGAAGATTTCGCTGAAAATGTCCCCAACTATAGAAGAGGAAAAACAATTGATGTCCAAAGTGCCATACATGGAAGCTGTTGGTTGCCTGCTATTTACCGCTCAAACAACTAGGCCGGACATAAGTTATGCAGTCAATTTGTTAAGCAGGTACATCAACAATCCAGGGAAAGCACACTGGATGGCCATAAAGCGGGTCTTTCGATATTTGAAAGGCACTATAAACAAGAAACTTATCTACTTGAAGGAACCTACCCAGATTCAAGGATTCTGCGATGCCGACTGGGCAAGCGACATCGATCAGCGTAAGTCAACAACAGGTTACGTTTTTACGATGCAAGGTGCCGCAATAACATGGTCATCAAAACGACAAGCAACTGTGGCGCTTTCTACAACTGAGTCGGAGTTTATGGCTATGGTGGCTGCTATACAAGAATCAATGTGGCTCAAACGTTTAGAGGCTGAATTGTTTTCAGAATGTTCTAAGCAAATGGTTATTTATTGTGATAACAAAAGCGCTATTCAACTTAAGACAAATAACTCATATTCAGCCAGAACCAAACATGTAGAAACAAAAACAAAATTTGTTCGAGAAAAAATACAAGATGAAACTATAAATTTGAAATACATTCCAACCAAGGAAATGTTAGCCGATATTTTTACTAAAGCTTTGCCATCTACCAAGCACACAGTAGATGCTAAGCGATTAGGATTAATTAGTTAAGTTACTTTTAATTTTGTTATTATTCATTCAGGGAAAGTGTTGTTCTAAAAGAATGAATACTTTACACTTGTTTATAATTTTAGCTTTAAACACTGAGTGAATAATGACTTCTTCTTTGTAATTTATTTTTTATTATAAAAATAAATATATACTCTATCTATTTCTGATTATCAAAGAATAAACATAGTTTTTTATTTCTTCCCGAATTTTCTCGGTTTATTGTTTTTAAAATCGTTTTTCATCAGGGGAGATAGACTCCCATCCGAAAGTAAAAAATGTTTGGATTAAGCTCCAAAACCGTTATTATATCTTGTACCCAAAGTTACCGTAATCTCCCCAACAAGACGACATTTTCTAGTACAGTTTATTAAATCTTTGAGGTCAGTGGTCATGAAAACGTATTGACGGCTCTTTGCGTTGTGTTTCGGACTTACAAGAATGGTGCTAACGCGTTCTTAACAACAAATTTTGTTTTTATGGATTTCCAAAACTCTATTAATAAAAAATATTTTTTTTTTAACAATAAACAAGATCTGCATAATTCTTTGATAAAGGTTCCACTTTTTTTAAGGAGTATTTATCTTAAAATTAAGTGCCTCATTGAGCATGAAGAATGAATGACGTTCATATGCATGTTTATGTTTTAAAAGTGGATTTTTTTTTTAAATCGATATTTGAAAACCCCATTTTGAAACCACTCCACTCATGTAACCCGAGTTTATATACGCTGCATGTGTCCAAATTAAGATGTTCAAATGGTAGACATGTGCATTCAAGAGGACACAAGCGTCCACAGGTTTTTCTCAAAACCCACCTCTTTTTATCAACTCCTATTCTCACCTCCCCGTGGTGAACATCGGGTGCCTAGTTCCAACCCAAGATGGAATCAACGGTGACGTCTACAGTTCCAGTTAGGTTAAACTACTTAGTGAACACCTTATAGGGCTACTACGACAAATTCGAAGCAGAGGCCCGTAAGGAGCGGTTATGCCGGCTCTCGCCCTTTTAGTTAAATCAAGGACCTGGTCCTTCAGGTTGAAGGTCGTGCGTCAGGGTGACTTCCTGACCACATAGAGAAAACCCAGTTGCGAAGCACCAACAAGCATCGGATACGGCCGGATTTACTGTTGACAACCCACGCAAACGAATTAAGGACAACGAACTTCGGATATGCACGTGGAATGTTAGGTCCCTTAACAGACCACGTGCAGCCGAAGAATTAGCGGAGGCCCTAGACTGATATAAAGCAGACATCACCGCTATCCAGGAAATACGATGGGTTTGGCCGGACAAAAAGACGATGAAAAACTGCCTTATTTACTACGGTGACTGCTACCGAGAAAATTTTATCAACCGAATGACGGTTGATAAAATTTATCAATTGAATTAAAAATCGGTATTGTGAAAATAAATTGATAAAATATTCGGCACGAGTACGATAACATTGGCGCCAAGATATAATAACGGTTTTTGGTAGAGGGGCTTAATACAAGCATTTTTTACTATGGGAGGGGGGTCTATCTCCCCCCGTTCAGGCGGTAGGGGCAATTTAAAAAAAATATTATTTAAAATGGAAAAAAATAATTAACAAATAACGGTGATACTTACAATTAAGTTTTATACATTTTTTTAAAGCCAACATTCTGTTTTATTAGCCAGTTTTTAATTTAAGTCAAAACTATGCGTAGTTTTTGAAAAATTTAATTTTAAACTCAAAATTTGAGTAAAAAAAAGTTAAAAAAAAAGGTTTAAAGTGTAATTTTTCAATACTTCAAGATTATCTACCATTGTTTTTATTTCAGAATTTATTGCTCTTATTTGTTTTTGATCAAAAACTGATGATTTTATGTCTTTTAGTTTTTGAGAAAATTGAAAATAACCACAACTACTATTTTAATTTAATTCTTTTTTTTTGCTTGAGTGGTCTTATTTTGATAGTAACAATGGTAGGTGCGAGTTTGGGTGTATGCAACAGTAAGGTGCATGCGAGTTTGGGTGTATGCAACAGTGGGATCTGTAAGGGGGTGCATGCTGCCCCCCTGCAACCCCCCTGATTGGGAACACTATAGGATTTGGGGTGGGTGCAAGTTGGAGTGCGTGCAAGGGGGGAGGGGGCACGGTTCGGTGGGTGCAAGATGGGGTGCATGCAAATTAAAAAATAACCACAACTACTATTTTAATTTAATTCTTTTTTTTTTGCTTGAGTGGTCTTATTTTGATAGTAAAAATGGTATGTGCGAGTTTGGGTGTATGCAACAGTAATGTGTGTGCGAATTTGGGTGTATGCAATAGTGGGATCTGTAAGGGGGGGCATGCTGCCCACTGCAACCCCCCTGCTTGGGAACACTATAGGATTTGGGGTGGGTGCAAGTTGGAGTGCGTGCAAGGGGGGGAGGGGGCACGGTTCGGTAGGTGCAAGATGGGGTGCATGCAAAGTTTCTTTTGCATTTAAATAAGCTGGATTTAAGAAAAAATAATTTACCCTAGGTGTATCTAATTCATATTCGATTATTACTATCAAATCAAAATAAGACTACGTTAATACTTAAGCAAGGAAAAAGTAATTTAATTAAAATATTTATTTTGGTAATTTTCAATTTTCTCAAGAACTAGAAGACATAAAGTCATCTAGTTTTCAGTTTTTCATCAAAAACAAATAAGAGCAATGAATTCTAAAAAAAACAGTAAATAATTTGAAAGTTTTGAAAAACTACACTTTAAACGTTTTTTTTGCATAAATTTTGAGTTTAAAACAATTTTTTTCAAAAACTATGCATAGTTTTGACTTGATTTAAAAACAAGCTAATAGACAAATATGTTGGCTTTAAAAAAAGGTATAATACTTAATTGTAAGTATTACCGTTATTTTGTAATTATTTTTTTTCCATTTAATGTACATATTTTTTTAAATTGCCCTTACCGCCTAAAGGGGGGAGATAGACCCCCCTCCTATAGTAAAAAATGCTTGTTTTTAGCTGTTCTATACAAATCCGTCATTAAACTTTGTCGCCAAAGTTATCGTACTCTCCCCAAATATTCAGCAATTATGTCCCACTTTGTGTTTGCTGCAAAATCCCTTGGCGAGTTTCACGTCCTCCTCCATTAACTGGGCCAATCTGCATAACTGTTTTTTATTACTTTTGAGACCTTTGGAAATAAAATTCACAATAGATTAATAAAAAAAATTGCAATGGATCAACAATATTGACAGTTGACAGTCACAATATCTTTAAATAAAATTGATTGATAAATGTCAATTTATCAACTGATAGTTGATCTTCGCAATAAGGGTTAGTGTTTGTTGCATATAGACTTTATGCTTTATGTCACACAACTTCAAACGTTTTTAATTTCATGTATCGCAAATTAATTTTAAACTTCATAAGTTTTTGCTTAAGATATACTCTACAGAAATTTTGATCAAAAATTATAAATGGTTTATAAGAAAGTTTGCAAGTGTGGAGTTTTTTTTTATTTTCAGTTACAAGTTCTGCGTAAACTTTTTTTTTCAGAGAAAATGATGTTTTCAGATGATATGTACGCTACACGATTGCCAACACTTTCTCGATATTTTTAATAAGTTCAAAGGAAACACGTTTACAACATTCTACAAAAATTAAGAGACTTCAGTTTCAGTGTCAAGTTATCTCAAATGATATTATAATGGCTTCAATAATTAACAAATTTAAGAGTTGTACTGAACTACACAGTGTATTGTAATGCATACTTACACCACAGACTCTCTTATTTAAGACAAACATAGCTAGTTGTCGAATGTTTTTGAACAACAACAACAACTTAAAGGTGCTACCACTCATTGTTTTGGCTGGAGATATAGCTATTTCGTGCTTTGCCACTTTTGCACTCATCAGTCTCCTTTTTTGTGGTGCTGAGCTTTAATCCAATTTTATTTGAAAAACTTTATGCACAACATAGGATTGTTGTTCAAAAACATTCAATAAAATTAAAAAAGGAATGGTCAAGTCTAACAAGCTGACATTCTAGTACGAATAGTACAATACAAATAATAACAATAATAACTTAGTCTGGTTCGGTACCGATCTTCCAACCTCTCCCCCTTTGATACGTACTACGAATTGTTAGTCTATCAAAATAAGGTATGGAGAAAAATGGAGGCGGAACAAAACAGCATACTTAAAGGAGCTTATAAAAAGGTTGATGCTTCAAATGCATTTGATAAACAATTAGCACATCTCGACCTGTGACGTCAGTGGTCTAAAGTAGTGGAGTGCGTAGTGCACACGACTTCTAAGACTGAGCAAATCTGATATGCGTGGGTTCGAATCCTATGTTGTGCATAAAGTTTTTCAAATAAAATTGGATTAAAGCTCAGCACCACAAAAAAGGAGACTGATGAGTGCAAAAGTGGCAAAGCACGAAATAGCTATATCTCCAGCCAAAACAATGAGTGGTAGCACCTTTAAGTTGTTGTTGTTGTTCAAAAACATTCAATAAAATTAAAAAAGGAATGGTCAAGTCTAACAAGCTGACATTCTAGTACGAATAGTACAATACAAATAATAACAATAGCTAGTTGTCGTTTATTACATAATGATAAATTTGCTCCAGCACAAAGAAACTAAAGCTTCTGCTATACTAGCCAATCGTTTGCAAACACTATACTATCGACAACACAGCTGTTGTTTTTCGACAACCTCATAAGCTGCAAGAAAGTAACCTCAACGTTAGGGCATGCCATATCAAACCAAAACAATCATTAAAAAGAAATTAAATGCAAACACAAAACAACAAGAAACCGAATAGGTTGCACATAAGGCCAAACAATGACAAAGTTTTTATGCTCTTTCTTTTCAATAACAAAACAACAACTTATTCAAAGAACTAACCATCAAGCGTACCGCTAGAACACTCAACATAGCTTGCAAGCTAGAGAACGGAATGAAGTCTGTTTTTATTTAATTCAGCTTTTCAAGTATATTCCTTGCATCACAACCTGAAAGCCATTATCCTTAAAGATGTTCAAACAAATAGGGATGATGTACACTTCGCTCTTTTACCGACATTTTAGCGTATGTAAGTTACGTTTTCGTTAGAAACAAGAAGGCAAGCTAATAGCTTGCAGCGGATAAGTTTTGTATGTTTTTTGGTTTCATTGTAATTTTAATTTGTATCATATATTTATATTTAATTCTTTACTTTGAGAAACAATACTCAAAAATGTAAGCAAACTTTTTTGTATTAAATTTTATTCTTTTCGCATATTAAGACTTTAAAAATATTTACTCTAGATAAAGTATAAAATTATACCATTCTGAAACTTTCACCTGTTGCGTCGACTTTTTTTTTAAGTTGTCACTAAGGTTTCTATTAAATTTTGTATTACAAACATTTTTCATTTTTACGATTGTGTTTTGGATCAAATAATGTAGAAAAGTGCCTCAAAAGAAAATGGTCATTTCAGGACTATCCAATGTCCAGCGGAAACCCTTCATATATATGTACATAGAAATAAAAAAAAGTTTGAAACCTTTCTTTAACAAAAGTCTATGATAAACAGCATAATGATGAGTGATACCCATACACATAAAATCTATATGATTGTTCATTTTCAAATTTCCCGAAAAGAAATAGAATAGAAATGATGCCAAATAAGAATGATTATAACTTCATGAATAAAGATATGTTAAAAGACAGTTTCAATTATGTTGGGCCAGCTTTACTAAAAATAATAAATTATTCATTAACTAATGGGATTTTCCCTGACAATTGGAAGACATCTGTGATAGTTCCGGTTCAAAAAATTGCTAACTCTAATAAATGCGAACATTTTAGACCAGTGAATATGCTACCGTTACTTGAAAAAATATTAGAAAAGGTTGTACAAATACAATTTGAGAAATACTTGGAAGACAACAACATTATAATGGAAGAACAATCTGGTTTTCGTAATAAACATTCCTGTGAATCTGTGTTGAATTTCGTAATTGCTGATTGGAAAGAGAAGATGCATCAGAAGAAGAAAATAACCGCAGTGTTCCTGGATCTCAAAAGAGCATTCGAAACTGTTGACAGGGGTATATTATTAAAGAAACTATACAACTATGGGGTAAGAGGAATGGAATATTTATGGTTTAAATCATACTTGGAAAACAGAAAGCAATTAGTTAAGTATAATAGTGAACATTCGAACAGTATTTCTGTTGAATTAGGAGTACCACAAGGGGCAATGTTAGGTCCACTGTTATATATATTATACATAAATGATTTTAAAAAGGTTATAAGTAACTCACAAATAGCATTTTTTGCTGATGATGGACTGTTATATGTAAGTGATGTTGATGTAAATGTTGCTATAGAAAAACTTAAAGATGATATAAAAAATGTGAAAATGTATCTGAATATGAACAAACTGAAATTAAATACGGAAAAAACGAAAGTATTGATTTTGCCCAGTAATAGTGAAATAAATTATATTGAAGAATTCGAAAGTGTAAAGGAAATTAAATATTTAGGAATATTAATAGATAGTAATTTAAACTTTAAAAGGCATTTTGAAAGTATGTATAAAAAGATATCTAAAAAAATCGGTTTCTTTCGAAGAATAAGAATGAAATTAAGTACTTCAATGGCAATAAAAATATACAACACTATAATTAAACCACATTTTGAGTATTGTCCAACAATACTATTATTGGGGACTAATGGCATGATTCAAAACCTTCAAATATTACAAAATAAAGCTATGAGGTCGATATTGAAATGTAATAGATATACACCCATAAGTAACATGTTAAGTATTCTAAACTGGTTAAGTATTAAACAAAGAATAATTTTTTGCACATTACTGTTTATATACAAGATTAAAAATAATTTAACGCCAAACTATCTTCAAAGAAAATTGACGAGAAGAGCTGATGTTCAGCCATATAACCTTAGAAACAATAACAATTTAAATGTACAATTTTTCACAAATAATAGAACCCAAAATATGTTGTTTTATAAAGGATTACAAATGTTCAATAGTCTGCCAAATGATGTACAAATCGAAAACAATATGCTAAGATTTAAAAATAAAATATCACAATTTGTCAAACACAACTACTAAGTTATCATAAAACATTGTATATACTTTTATTAATTAAATTATTTTGTACTTTTTTTGTATTATGTAAGTTGTTTTAAGTATTAAAATTGTAAAATAGCGTTATTAATGCTAAATAAACATCAATCAATCAATCAATCAAACAAGCATATAGCTGTAGGCTCCTAATTCGCTTTGACATTTTTGTTCAGCTTTTAATTTAAAAAATGAAAATAATTTATGCACAACATTTACTAATTCTAAATACAAACATAGAAACAAAATGTACTTACTGCTTATTTTCATACCGCCCAAAACCAAGTTGGGTGGATTTTTATTGCCCTCAGCGAATGAGGTTGTCCTTGGACGCCCACTCATGTCGTCGTCGTCTTCGGCGTTCTTTTTACTACTACTACTGCCACTGGTAGATGAAATCGTGTGCGATGCCGTATTTGATGTTTAAGTAACCCAAAATCCTGTATAAATAGTTCTTTGCAGTGAATGGTGTCACTGCTGCACGATGACGCTGACGATTATTATGAGCAATACAAACAACACCGATATCCTGTCTGCAAGCAGTGTTACTAATGTTGTATGGGGGATTCTAATGGTCCACAGTACCTTTTTCACTTATATCTCTTAGTTGAAGTTACTTTTGAGTCTCTCTGAGGAGGCGCTTAATACAATTATTCCTTTTTATTATTTTTATTTTTTCATACACAAAATCAAAGTAAAAATTAAATCAAATTAGTGAACACTTAATTAATCATTTTTTATTATTTTCTTTAAGGTCCTCACTCTATCAGTAAATTAATTAATTTATGATTTTTTTTACTTTTTATAAACTCTGCTTGCTGAGAATCTTAAATATGAAAATGAACTTTAGAATGAAGTGCAACTTTGAAATTTGTTTTGATTAATTCGATATCCTGAATGCAGAAACTAGGAATTTTCCCTTAAATGAAAAGGATCCATTCGGGAAGATAACGCAGCTCGCTGAAAAAAAAATCAGAACAAAACGATTACTTTAAAATAATATGGATTTGCTCTGTGCAGTAAATTTTAAAGTAATTATTCTTTGTTTGTAATGTCATTCAAAAGGCAAAGTCCCGTATTTACAATGCAAATCAGATTTGTATGGAATCAGTAAAAGGTTAAAGAGAATGATAATATGGACAATTTTGTTGAAAGCTTTATCTATCAAAAAATATTTGCTTTTAGTAAAGAAACAACGAATAATACTTTTATAACCTTTTTTGTGAATAAGGATAATGAATGATTCTTAAAATCAAACTACTAACAATAGTTAAATAAATGAGTGCAGTGAAGGGCACATTTTAGTAACGAACAAAATTACAATTAAATTGAATTAAAAAAAAGAAGACTATTTTGAACGCTTGGATATAAACCAACGAGAGACGAGATTAGGTTCAAAATGAAGGAAATTCAGTTAGCTAGGGATCGTAGTGTATTTATGGTAGTGTATTTATGGAAGTGTATTCATCGTGGGCGAAATCGTAGATTAATTATAAGATCGACATTATAAACACCTATTGTATTTAACGGATTAAAGGAAACGGCTCTTTCCTTCCAGAAACAAGACGACTTTCTCACATAGTAGATTGAATTGTTTCCAATCTCCTTAAAAACTTTTTAGATTTGGCTTTTTTTTTATTTAATAATAATTGATAAGGATATAGATTATTGAAAAAAAATTGTTTTTTTTTTAATAATTCTTCTTTTGTAATTTTGAGATTTCTGAGACTATTTTTAAACAAATAACTGCAAGAATGAGCTTTTGGTTTTCAGAAAAGTTATATCATAATAATGTAGGTGTTGTCGTTGTTTTCCATTCCGTGATTTTTATTTCAACTCACTTTTATGAAAAATTGCCACACTTTCCTTACAGGGGTATATACCCCATCCCTTACCATTTTTTTGTTCTTTAGGCCAAATCTACTCATTGAGTTATAGTATACCTAATTACAAATGACCTATTTTTCTTAATTCATTATTAATGTATGTATAGTATTTTTAAACAATTGAATAAATTGGTTGCGCAACAGTCCTTAGGGAACTAGGACCTAGTGACTTACAATTTCCAACCATTCATGTATGCGAGTCATTTCAAGAATGGAGGGGACCTAAAATTTGTATGCCAAATCCGAACAGTCAATTTGACAAAGCATTTTTCATGACAAGAATTACTCTTGGAGAATTCTAAATTCCTAGCAAGATGCAGTACTCTCGAAAAAAAACTTTAGGTGACACAGGCAGGGATTTTACCCAAGACCTCTAGAATGACAGTCCTACGCACATTGGAGTTAATTTATTTGTCTTAAAGTAGATTAATTGTATAATTGTATACAATAATTGTATTTAGTACATCAGTGTTAAAAACACCGAATATACAGCCTGGTCGTTCTGAATAAAGGACTATTCACATGAGAGCGACCAACGACCGGCGAATAAAAAAACAAACTTGATTTAAAACATTTAATAAGTCTAAATCCTTCACACAAACTAGACAAAATCGTAGAAAATTTAATTAAATTCATGTTGAGATAGGTACTAAAATTTGCATTTTTATTGCTAAAATAAGTGTAATTTGAAAAAATGAATTAGTCGTCACGAATTGCAATCTGATTGATACGAACTGTCAAACTCTATTCGTATTCCACATATCATCCATCGCTCAAAATTTTTCTTGTTTATGTTTACTTGGTGATTGGTCATGATTGAAACAAAATGGATAAAAAGGTAAATTATATTCAAGAAAAACTTATATAAATGTTTAAGAATTATGAACACTGAAATAATTTTAACAATTCTAGGAATTTGATGAAAGATTAATTTTGGAAGTGGAAGCAAATCCATAATTGTACAACAAGGCCGATCGTTCCTATTCAGATAGGTACAAAAAAGAAGAAGGATGGCAAAATATTGATTTTATTTTAGATACAGACGCTAATATAAACATATTTTGTTAAATTTATTCAGTTTTGTAAACACTTTTTAAAATGATTTCGAAACTAATCAAGTGAATTGTCAAAGTAAAACGTGAACCATGTGAACAAAATCTCAAAATGGACGAATGTTCGTTCATTCGCTGGTCGTTGGTCGCTCTCATGTGAATAGTCCTTAATTGTTGAATTGTTATTGAAATACAAGAACAAGCACATTTGTTCAAATCTCATCCGTGTCATTGTAGTCTGTATCGATATTGCTTCCACATAATATCTACCCAAGGAACGCACACTTGGAAATGGTGTATAGACGTAAAGAACATGATTCCGATTGTCGAACTTCTTGTTTATTGGTAATAAATCGAATTTCGATTTTATGCTGGCAGCTCTCTTACCACAAAAAACTACTTTGTTTACATGCAGCTGCATAACACCACCAATTGACCAGTGCTCGGACAACCTTTGTCACCTTTCTCTTCTTGTAATTAGTTGTCATTCAAGCTTGAGGTTTTGATTCCGAACCAGCAATAGAAACAGCAGACGTAGAAGGAAATGCAGCTAGAGTTGAACTCAGCTCTTGATGAGTAATGTCTCATACATGGAACTCGTTAACACTTTTAAGCTCTACGCCGCCGTCACAGGCGGTGGTAGGCATTAGAGGGGATAGTTTGTTTGTGAAAGAATGGGTAGGTTGGATACAATACAATGCCATACAACTTTATTTTAATATGTTTATTGTTAATAAAATATAATAAATGAATGGCGTAAAATTGTGAATAGACTTATTTATACAAGTTGATTGGTGTAAGGTGCACCAAAATTAACAAAACGTAACGTCAGGAATGGAGGGACAGTTGTTATGTCGAAACCGAACGGGTAATTTAATAAAGCACTCTCCATTACAACAATTAATCTTGGAGGATTTTTCGATTCATCGGTAGAAGCAGTACCCATGAAAATACTCTAGGCAGCACAGGCAGGGATTTAACCTAAGACTTATGGCATAGCAGTCCTACGCACTAAAGCATCTTGCATATGAGCTACGAACTGCGAACTGTGGATGTTCGCATATTTTGTTTGTTCGTCCATTCGTTCATTCGTTGTTCGCTTTCATGTGCAAGGCACTTAACACGAAAATTAGAAAACTGCACCTCGCGCCTAAACCGCCTGTATTTATAAGTGCTTTATTTAAAATTATCTTGATTTTAAAAATTATTTTCATAAAATTATTTTATAATATCATATGAAATTTAGGCATTATCAACTTGTTTATGACAAATAAAAAAATCGTTATTTGTAACAGGTACCTAAACTAAAAAAAAGTAAAATGCATTAAAAAAATCTTTAGGTCAATCGATTCAAAAATGTACAGATATTCTTAAGTATTCTTTTCTGTGGTACACTTCATTCCTTTATTTAGTTTACATGCCCATGTGCAATTGTTATACACCTACTCTATCTTCCGTTTTGTAAGTTGAACAATGCGACATAAAAAAAAAACATACACGTGGATCGGTGAAAAAAAAATAAGCTCAATCTTTACAAAGAAAGTTCGCGTAATAGGAAATCATTTTAGATCTCAATATTTTACCTTAAAATACCGCATCAAACTGCATCATAAAATCGACCAAGGGCTCCTTAAGAAATAAAATGACACAAATTGTATTTTTGTTAGAACTGGGTCAAAGTTTTAAATACGCTTCGTCTATTGACTTTTAGATGTGTTATGGAAACCAATATATCTTTGTAACAAACTGCTTAACCAAATTGGCGCCTAAATAATAAACTTGGCAACCCTATTTGAACTGGGGTGGGGCTGAAAACATAGTAACCGAAATGAGTTTTCTCTTGCTGCCTTTATCCAAAAGTTTATTTTATTACATTGTACCTATTTAATTTCATGCTTTTTTAAAATCTCATTTTACTTTTTTTGTTAAATGCCTAAGTAAAATTTCCTCAACAAAACTCAATTTGCTAAAATTTGTCCTTTTTATCCTTAAGAGTCCGACAAAGAAAATGAGTGCGGACAAAAAACAACGTTTGTGAGCTCTATGCCAACACTAATGATTTTATGCTGTGCGCAGTAGCCGGAAAATTCAAATGAACACGGTCTTTTTTGCACGATATTCTTCCACTTTTGTCATTGTATACCTTATGAATATTTTTTTAGCTTAAATATATTTTCTGATCCACACATTGATTTTAATGTTTTAAATTTCATCGATCTCTGCAGGATTCATTTATTTCTGGTTGTCTTGAAATTTGTTTACCTTGCATCACCAATACATTTTTCCGAAGCTCAAATCAAATTTTCCTAACGAAATATTTTCCATGAAAATTCTTTTTTTGTATTACAAACACAAGTCACAAGAATTGCTCATTTAATAGGTGAATTTTCCAGCTGCGGACGAAAAACACTTTTAACTGTACACTGCGCGAGCAAGGGGGGTTGAAGACCAACATTTCTTGAATTTTTTGTGAATCCTTACAATAACTAACATTTTATGAGACATTTTCACCAAGTTAGTTATTTATTAAATACGCACTCGAGATAAATAACATTTAGCGTTTGTTTTATTTTGTATCAATACCGCTTGATGACAGTCGGATATACATTTTGTCATCATCATCATGCTTTTGGTTAATGCAGTACCACGAATCGAAATGAATTTTGCTCTTAAGGAAATTCTAAATGGCACAATTTAGAGAATCGAAGCTGCGCACTACGCTGCAGTAAATTTATTTAATATATCGGAATGTTCCCTCCCTTCCTTGGAGTACCATAGTTATACCAGCATACCAGCTAATACGACACATGAATTGATATAGCGATATGAGCATCGTTGTTTTTGTTCTCTCTTTTTTTTTTAAGGAAAACCACTTTTTGAATACCGATATTTAGAATATACCTATGCATGGTACAATTTTATTTGGAACAAAGTGTTCTTTAAACTTTAAGGTTATTTTATGCTTTAGCCATGAGCTTTTAAAACGACATACATTTACGTTTTTTGATTATAGGTACTTTGTGCTATACCCAAGTAAATACGAAACCACGGCATAAAAGTATTTGGCCAGCTAAATTGTCTTATTAAAAAAAAACATCATTGTCGGTAGTGGTATTTACATCGCTACTTATTTTCAAGATCCTGCTTTATTTCAGATGATTAGAGTAGTGCCTGTGTAAAAAAAATCATAAAATATAAATATACCTCCCCCCCCTTGTTAGATAAACCTTGCCAATACGCTTTGTCACACAATAGATAATTTACACAAAAAT
The DNA here is from genome assembly GCA_920104205.1 of Eupeodes latifasciatus. Lineage (NCBI taxonomy): Eukaryota > Metazoa > Arthropoda > Insecta > Diptera > Syrphidae > Eupeodes > Eupeodes latifasciatus. The sequence continues at coordinate 98,755,418 of OV049926.1, read as the reverse complement.
AAAAATGAACCTATTTTCAATATGAAAATGTATATTAAATTCTAATTTAAAGTACTCGGATTGACGAGTTTTAAATTACTTTTTATTTTGTTCAAGATTCTTTGAAAAGGGTTAGATTCCTTTTTCTGCCAAGTAGACTTTTGGTTTGGCGCATTTAATCTACTGCTAAAGGAGTAGTCGCAGCATTGGATTCAATTGAACCAATGCCCAATATCATACGAAATGGCACTTAAAAACTGCGTCATCGAGTAAGAACAAAGACGCAATGAAAAGAAGTCAACCAAGTACACAACGTGGGAACATAAACAAACTAATCTTTGCTTGATAAAAAGCGTTCTGCATAGTACCTACTTAAAATGCAAGCCCCACATACTAAGATTAATCCAAACAAATAATAACTGTGATTTATATAGATATGTTAAACGAGTAGGTAGGAACTTTTTTCTTTGACAATACTCCGTTTGCAATGATAGTCACTTTTACCTAGTCTTTGCTAATAAAAGCATTACAAACTACATACTAATATTCCACAAAAAAGGAAATGAAATTATTCTTTCTTCTGGATTTCAAAAAAGTGAGAAAAATAATAATAAAAAATCATAGCGACACTATGGTCGCAGTGGGGCTGTAGAACATATTTTCGTTCACATTGCAAACTTAAGTGTGATAATTAAATTCGTCCTAAATGTCATTCGAAAAACTGAAACTATGGGTCATTTGCAAAATAAAAATTTGGAAGCGATCGGCTCCAAATAATAATAATCCGACTTCTAGCTCACCTCGCAAAAAAGTTTTCTAAATTATTTTTACAAATCCATCCAACAAAAATTTGTATCTCAAACGACACCATTTGTCACAAACCCATTTAGTATCAAAAACAAAAAAAAAATACTTTTACTTATATTATCTAATCACTTGGTTCGTAGGTACAGCACTATTTTATAGTTTAAACTTGCTTTAAATTTTGCAATTTGTTTTTATTTGGATAGAGGAATAATCCTTTGTTTGTTATTGTCTATTAGTAATTCAATAATGCAACGAAAATGTAAGATTCCAGCATACCTAGAGTATGGTAACATAAATTCGTACCCATAATACCGATGTTTAGTTTCGGTTTAATACTTCTTCAAGGCTAAATTAAAAACTCTCTTCAAAAACTTCTAACAAAGGGTTAGGTGTTTGCACATATTGAAGTAATAAAACTAAATACCTACATATATATAATTATAGTTTGACCTAAATATCAATATAATCATCACCATTATCATCACACAACAACTAATCATTGTTATCACATAAACTTTCAAAATGAGTATATTCGGTAAAATTTATTGTCAATTTATTAAGTGCAGCAGCTTTGACGTCATCGTTATTGTCGTGCCGAGCACCCTTTTAACAAAGTTCATCTATTCTTTTGTATTCTGATTTTTATTTTTCACTTCGATAAAACTATTTCTTGTGCCCTTTGTTGGATGACACTAAAATTGTAAGGCAAAACGCAAACTCTATTCACATAAATTGAACTAATTTGCAATATTTAATTTTATGGGAAAAAAGTGCAAATGACTTCTTGCCTGATCTGAAAACAAAGACAGCTGTATTGTGTTCATTTCATCTAATTATCGCATATCACTTCGATTCTCGATTTGCTGCCTTGATGAGCAGGAAGATTAGCATTGACATAACGTTCCTTCTTACTCAAATTTAATTCAATTTTTTTAAAAAACTTCCGAGAATATTACAGAATTATCTGTATTAGCACAAAATATAATAAAAACAATTAAATACAAAAATAAATGGAAGACGAAATTGTATTAAGTAGTATCAAAACTTGTCGCCACATAGGAGCTGAGGAGTACGACCCCATAAACTTTTATGCACTGCATCTCACTCTATATAAGGTTCTCCTTCAAGAAAAGCGATATTCGAAACTTTTAAACGTCATTTTCGTTCTGCCTACAGAACAAAAATTTAAAGGAAAATAAATCTGGACCAAGAATTATTTAGGAAATAATCAGCTATTATCTAATATGCGTTCATACTCAACCACAACTTATTTTTTTTAGATCAAGAATAAGTTTGAAAAAAAAATCCCTTAAAGATTTTTTTTATATCCATAGAAAGGGTGTAGAGCACAGAATGAACTTCGAGTATCGGAAAAGCAGCGCACCAACCGCACACGCACACTCAACCATAGGGAAACCACACACTACCACAACTGCAATAGCACTTTCATTTCATTTATCGAGACAAATATTTTTTTTTTCAGGTGCAATTTGAAAATTAATTTGTCACAAAGCCTTATAAAACATAGATTGCCAACTATTAAATCAAAATAACTTAATTAATTAATGTGGCACTTTTAAAATAGAAAATGCTTTTATTCCTCTTTTCTGCTATCTAAACGACAAATTCTTCCGATTTTTTCTCTTTTTTCGAGTAGAATAGCAGCAGCAGGCAAGACATTTTTTCATTGGATGTTTTCACTGACAAAATTAACACTTGAATTACCCGTAATTTTGAACACCGAGCCGGAATATGACAAAGAGAAAATCTTCGTTAGTTTGATTTTTTAATTAAAATTTTTTGTTTGAAGAACACGAAGATTATTGAAAATTAAAACAAATTAAACGCAGAGCCAGCACATATGTAGATAAAATATGAGACTCACAGAGAGAGCAAAAAATCAACTTTACTTCGATATTTTGTAATATGGCTGCCATCACAGGCATTGACCATCATTGCTGCCAACATAAACGAGTGAATGAAATGAACAATGATCGCGGTACATCGCATGACCACGGTACGCGAAGGCATCCGGCAGACATAAGGCCTGTCACTTTGAATGAATTTTCTTCGCTAAAATGAATATCATGAGCTCACCGAACAGGGATGTAACTCGGGTTTGATGTGAAACACAAACTCGTGTTCGTTAGAATTATAAGCAAAAAAATTCCATCGGGTAAATATAGTTTCCGTGTTTATAGATAATCTTTTATCTTTTATAAAACACCAATTATACGTACAATGCTTTTGTGTAAGGTTTAATTGATGTGGGGTTTGTGGATGCATACCATTTGCTTTTTCCCTAGATATAACAGTTACTCTCGATTACCTGGTTTAATGGAGTTGTTACATTTAAAAACCAAACCAAAAAATGGAACTATTTTTCTACAAAGAATTAAAACAGTTGTTCTGTAATTCGAATGGTGAAGGGCTTGCTATTAGGAGGTAAAACAAAAGACGATTAGAGTTTTGTTGATCACATGAAAAGAGAAGGAAAGAAACAAAAAACAAAAACAAATGCTATGCATCCACAAAACAACACATTAATTAAATACATATTACCCAAATAAGGAAGAGGATAGCCAAATTAAAATAATTTACCAGAATCATTACTTATTCTTCAAAATAAAATTTGACAAAATAAACAAAAAAGACATATGTATCAAATGTCAGAAATTTCACTTTATTTCCCCTTAACCTACAGAAGGGTTGGTACCGTTAGGGTGTAAGCGACACCACGCGAACTGTGTCAATGACCTTGCCAATCTCCCTTGATTCCTAAAAAAAATAAGTTACTGCTATCATAAATGTTATAGTTAGCTTATAATTAGCTATTTTTCTCGTCGAATACGTCCACATTACAAATACAACAATGTAAACAAATGGGTTTTGGAGGGTGATACGTACGAAGGATTTATATCTTCATATAGAGTGTTTTTGCTCTGAGCCGTCAACATCGTTCTCTCCATTGCCCTTTCGCAGTTTCGCTCGCTTCCTAGTTGGTAACTTTTCTCATAGCGCTTCTCCTAATCCACTCTCATATCCCTCCTTTTTTTTCGGTTTCGTTTTTTTCCCATTATAAGTATTTTTGTCTGTATTTAATTTGAGTAAAAAGTGAATAATGGGCTCCGGGCCAAATGTGTTGAAAGGCTACCTGACCCTCCTCACAAAAGAGAGAAAAATAATAATACTTCCCACAAAATAACATTGAAGATATCCCATCCCACTCAACCTTTAAAAACCCTAAATTCATAGTAATTACCCCTACTAACCCCAAAATCCCACTACTTCCATAAGTGTGTTTATATTTAAAAAAAATCAATAGATACCAAAAGCACTTCGTATGAGTATATAACACAACTCCGTGACGAAAATCTCCTTATCCTGAAATCCTTGCATATTGCTAACCTTTTCATATCCAAAAACAACTTTTCAACAAAAAACTTAAAAAGTAAAGTAGAGGAGTATTTCCCCAATCCCATGCGGTGTAGCGGTCGCCTTTACTCTACTGCCTTTACTCTACTGCCTCTATTCTATTGCCTTTGCTCTACCGCCTCAACTTAGTTGTCGTGGCTCTCGTCTAAACAGCTCGCACGGATTTCCGTACCCTGTATGTAAAACGAACACCTGGCAATGCTTCGGATTTGCTTTCGTTCACCGAACGAAAACCAAAAGAAACTGAACGAAGCTCAGCGAGTCGTTTCCGATTTAAAAAATGTGCATTCTTTTGCATTTCGATCGTGATACGAAGAGGATAGTGAAGTGAACTCATCATTCAGATTAGTGCAGACACAAGTAAAAAGAAAAAAAAAAAAAAACACTACAAATCTACTGCACCTGGTAATAATTTGCGGACGCAGGTTCTATAGCAAAGGATTTTACCCAAAAAGGTGCGTATAAATGAGAAGAAATGGCAAATAGGAAAAACATTATGTGCTGACATAATGGGTAGTTGGTCTTACTACAACGGCTTTACTTAACCATTTTCAGGTTAAATTTTTTTTGCATCAAAGGCCGGACACGCAACTCCGTGGGCGCAGGAAAACTTTGTGCGCTCCAGCGAGTGAAACCCGTCACCAGCCAGAGGTGGACGTCCATGGTGCTACCCACTCTGTTTCGGCACGAAAAGCCAGAAGTGGAGCGCACCCACCATCCAATAGGATTTATTTGCTTTCGAGCTTGGGGCAAGATTCCGCCGTCCACGTCACGACGCAACACGAGGGTGACTTACCTCGCGTCAACGACGGTAGATCCGCCGCCCACGTCACGACGCAACACGAGGGTGACTTACCTCACGTCCACGACGGTAGATCCGCCGCCCACGACACGACGCAACACGAGGGTGACTTACCTCACGTCCACGACGGTATTTCCGCCGCCCAAGTTGTCACGACGCAACACGAGGGTGACTTAGTCACGCGGACTTCATCGTTGGCCAAAAGATTTCCTCGTTCTGTCCAGCCTCAGTCATATCATTCATCAGTTTCAGTCACCATCGACTGCAGACGCCTCCAGACTCAGTCATATCATCCATCAGTTTCAGTCTTCTCCAACTGCAGTCATCGCCAGCTTCCGTCAACTCCGATATCCGAATGGGATCGCCCGATTCACCTGTCCCCGGCATACATCCTCAGTCTCGGATTATTCAGGCGTATTCAATGAAATGCTGAAATTTCGGTTAACTATTCAACCTCATGAATAAAAAAATGTGTATAGAGTCCCAATTTCGGGATAGAACTTAGAGATTTTTTTTCTTTCCATCTTTATTATTTGTTTTTTGTTAATATAATTTTCCACTTACCTTTGTAAAAGTGCCCAACCTATCGGTGAACGTCGTCTTTTTCGTGAAATTTTAAGCCGCGGGTAATTAGATCGCGTTAGTAAAGAAACATAAAGTTATACTTACCTGTACCTTTCCTAGAGAAAAAAAAATCGTATCTTTTTAAGTTGCACTTACCCATACCTACCCTGAAAAAAGAAAAAAGGGGAAAGAGGAAGAAAATTCCCACTTGGCTCATATAAGAAAAAAAAATAAAATTTAATAAGTCACATTTTTAAGGTAAACACAAAAAACAACAAAATTTTGAAAATTCAACAGCAATCCAGATCTTCGTGCGCACGGATCATCTCGGTTCCTGGGAAAAATAAAAATCGATCAAACCAACTATTTATATATCAAACTGTAAGTAAGTTTTAATACATTCATATTACATTACATTATTTATACATTACTTTTATAATAATTTATAATGAACTTAATCACTTTATTATTTTTTTTTTGGGCTCTTTCACTGCATTTTTTTTTGTTTCAATTTCACTACGAATTACCACTATCGTACCTCGGTCGGTTTCGCACTTTGTTTTTGTTCATTTTTTTTTATATCATGTTAATTTCACTACGAGAAATTTTGCGCTTATTAACTTTAGTTTCGCTTACCTTAAGTAGGCTTACTTTTGTTTTGAATTACCAACAAGAATAAATCATAACAACAATACTACGAATACTTTTTATTGAACTTATGGATTTTCTTATATAATTTAACCATGACATACTAAAATAGGGATATATTGGCGATGTAGGTATAAGTGAACAGGGTGGATTGAAAATGTGTTTTTTTTGGGGCCGTCTTTACAAATTCCGGCTTTGGACGACCATGGAGCCCAGACTTACGAGTCATGGGTTTAGGGTGGGTACAGCCAGGGTCAACAACACCGACCCAGTTTTCATGTCGAATCCCAATTGTCTCGTCCTCCCACTTCCACTTCCTTTAAATTTAAATTTCCTAACATAGGTACGCTTTGGCAGTTACACCAGCCTATTTTTTTTTTGAACTCAAAGTTACAATTTCCTAAAGAAGAATAAAACTCCCGATTGCCTCCCTTCCCTTCAGTTCCTGGCACGGCATGATTTTTTATTTTTGTGGACGAATAGACAGCGGAAAAAAACCCCCCCTCCGACGAGTTATAGCCGAGCTATATTGCCAGCATGCCGTAACACTCCGCTGGGTAAAACGAATTTTGGTTTTCCAAAATAAGTTTCTGTCAACCTACCCTTAGTCTTTACACAAATTTTGGCGCCCAACGTGGGGCCTGACGACAACAGCCCCTTCCCCGCAACTTATCCTCAGCCTATTTCATCAAAGTTCCTTTTTTACTACATATTTTTTTTTTAGGAGTTCGACCCTAAGCTGTATAGCCGAGAAAGTGAACACTAAGAGAAATTGGTCCGTAATTATTTTTGAAATATGCTTGAGTCTGATTACTTCTGCAGCCATAATCGAACATTTTTGTTTTCCCAAAAGTTGCAATTGCAAGCACCCTGGCAGTCGTTTGCAAGGCTACATAATTACAATTTCTTCGTTTCTAAGTTTTCAAAAAAAAAAAAAATAATAATGATTTCCAATAACAGTTTTCTTGGTTGACGTATCAGTACCAAAAATCTGTCGTCATTTTCTAGGAGTCCGTTCTACTGTATAGTGGAAGCTGTTGCACTAGAATTTGCAGATTAATAGAGAGTCGATAAGTCCGATAAGAATTAACCTTTTGTTATCAGAAGCTACCTAGTCACAAGTGCCTATAAACAAATTTCGTCCTTTCATGTTAGGGGTTATCGTGCTAATTTTTTTTCAATCTACCTTAATTCGCTATATCGAAATCGCCCTATATTTCATGAATACACAACCTACAACAACAAAAACATATATCTATTTTGCTTTTAGTAAAATTATTTTCGTACTTTTTTTTGAAATATTTTTTTTTCTTGAAACTTAAAGTTTTCCATATTAAATATATTGAAAGTTAATTTTTATTGCTGTGAATAAGTTACAAAAACAAAAACCTTACAAGAATAATTTACTCGTTACACAATAATTTTTGTTTTGTAATACAAATATTGCTTTAACAAATCCATACCCAGTCTTCTGCCTTGAAACACCCTTTTTTTTTAACACACAAATTTTTCAAAATAATTATAACTAAACATGAGTAAGAAATCCAATAGTGGAGCTTATCCAAAGACGAGTAGGCATTCGGCCTTCGACGCCAATCGAATACGAACTCGTAACGACGGTCCTTGCGAAAACTTATCGTTATCCGCCACTCAAAGTGGATCCAAACCCGTAAGACACTCACCCCCTCAAAATTCAAACCTAGCTGGAATGAACGTGCTTCATTCACCTAACTTCGACCTTAATTACAATGGAAGTATTTATCAGATTAGAAACCAATCCATCCCTGATAATATAGCTACCTCTCCTACCACAGCCAACAATGGATTATTTGCCATAGTCACAACTAGTCCACCAAACCAAGTAACCTTCACCACCACAACTACCACTACCTCTTCTAGTCCAATAATGTCGCTCTTACCCATCGATATCGTGAATAGTGCAGCTGCTTTAGAAAACCACATGCTTCCAAATTCTAATCAGTTTGCAACTCAGTGCCCTGATTCGCATGGAGTCTCGTTTTCAGACACGGACGACATAAATAACGATATACCAGAAACTAACCTTAACAAAATTGGGTATAAAGCCCATACAAATCAAGCAATAGTTACATCCCAAACCCAAATGCAATGTCCAACTGCTAGTCGTCTCCATAATCATATTAAGAGTGTGGTAGACGCGAGCTTAAAAGACCTGCAAAAGTCACTTTTCAAAGATTTACCCGTTCTTATTCAACACAATGTGGAACAAAGTATGAAAACGTTGTCACCCCCAAAAGATCCCATCACCGAAAACGAAAAGCAACAATTGCTTCCACAACCTAATTTATCAGCCCAATCAAGCAATTTATCAGCAAGCTCTCGTATTCGTGACCTCCCTAATAATTTAAACAGACCCCCTCAAAACTCGATAAATTTTCAAGATTTTACCGGACAAAACCAACGGGAATCTTTTCATCATCCTCCTAATCCTAACTATCAAAATCGAAGACGTTTTGAAGGTGATAGGAATGATCAATATCTTCAAAACGACCCCCGAGTTCATTTTGCTCAACCCTTACCCACTTATGATAATTACTATCAATCGAATAACCTTCGCTATGACCCAAAAAGGATTGACCAGCCACGAGATTCTGCTCAGTTCATCAGTGAACCCCCGGATTTTAGTAACTATGGTTACCATCCGAGATATTATCCTGTGGATTGGCGACAAGATTACAGATTTGCTTTTGACAGACCGCCTTCACGACGTCTGGAGCCTTCGTGGAATATTCGTTTTGACGATACTCCCAAATGTATGCCCATTCGTGAATTTGTATCTCGCGTCGAAATCTTACAGGACAAAAACAGAAAGGATTGTCCTTGGGAAGAAGTACTCCGTAATTTTCACCATCTGTTATCCGGAACTGCTTCCGATTGGTATTTTGAGTACCTACGTGATCATCGCCGAGTCGATTGGCTGACGCTTAAAAACGCCCTTTTAAAACAATTTCAGAGATACGAAAGTGATCTTGAAATTTTAAAAGCCATCATGGATCGAAAACAATCCCCACAAGAATCTTTCGATGAATTTTACACAGCTATAATAAACCTGAAAAGACAACTACGTGAGCCAATGAAAGACGCGGACCTTGTCCCTATTTTACGAAATAACCTAAACGCTCGTCTTATGTCTTTCGTTTATCCGATGAGTATATACTCCTTAGAACATTTCCGAGATGAATGTCGACGAACAGAGAAAATGTTGCAAGCACGTTATGCCTCACAAAACCGTACAAATTTCGTAAGAAATGTACATGAAGTGCACTGGCCAAATGGAACTTACACTGACGAAACTTTCTTCGAACCAGATCCCGAAAACCTTGCCGCCTTTTCTTTTAATCGTCAGACAAATCAAGATAAGAACCCTTTAAGCACTCTTAAGTGCTACATTTGTAAAGAAATAGGTCACCTGTCGACCAATTGCCCTTCTAAGATAAATAAACTTATCTATTGCTATCGTTGCGGTTCAGAAAATTTCACAGTTCGTGACTGTCCGAAGTGTAATGCTAGCAAGGGAAACTCGAAAACGAGCGTGATGCTGCCTGGGGAGTCACGTTCGACCCAAACGTACCCAGTTTAAACAAAAAAGATGCCTCGACAAACACCTCCAATTCATCAGATGCTTGTCAAGATATCACGTCAGTCTCAACGTCCACCGAGACTGAAAACGACAAAAATTTAACAAAACCTCTCGATACGGAGTCCTTTGATATGAAAGATACCAACTATTCTCAATTAATTCCCAAACAAATTTTTCCTCGTGAGCCTAATGATGTCACCAAAGTCACTGCACCGCTCCCCAAAACACCTGACAAAAAAACCATACCTTTATATAAAAAGTCATTTGAAGAAAGGCTTATACATTATGAAAAGATTCGTAACCGAATCTTCAACTTAGAAGAAGCAACTCAACATGACCTTCAACCGAATTTGCTAAAAGCCCGTCAAAGAAGTACGAAAAGAACCGCTTTCAGAACCCTGGTAGAAGAAACCACTCTAGGAGGAAGTCCTCAAGACCTCAGGCCATATGCCAAAGTCTCCATTAAGGGGCGAGGAATGGCTGGATTACTTGATAGCGGTGCCTCAATATCTTGTCTTGGTAAAGGTTGTATGGAATTAGTGAAATATCTTGACATTCCCATTACCACTTTAAAAGCAGAAGTAAAAACGGCTGACGGCAAAGGTCAACAAATTGTAGGGCGTATATCCGTCCCGGTAGAATATGACAAAGTAATAAAGTCTCTCGATCTGTATCTAGTACCCGATTTATTTCAACCCCTCTATCTTGGAGTGGACTTTTGGTCCAAATTCCAAATCGCTCCGCATATAATTAGCGAAATTTTCGGCTTCTCAGCGGATAACGAAAAACGCGGCTCTGGAAACGATAACCAAAAGCCCTCCGAACTTCTGGGTGTCTCAGCTTTTATAAGCGAATTATTTTGTCCACCTGGCAGCAACGAGTCTGTCGAAGAAAAAAGTGTAAAACCTAAACCGCCTATGCACGAGCTCACCATGAAGCAACAACACCGTTTAGATTCAGTGATTTCCCTGTTTCCATCATTTGCAAAGCTTGGGTTAGGTAAAACCTCCCTTGAAGAGCACGTGATAGACACAGGAGATGCTAAACCGGTGAAGCAGCGACATTACCCCATGTCACCAGTGAATCTGGAGATAATCAATAGGGAGCTGGATCGCATGCTCTCTTTGGGAGTAATTGAAGAGAGCCACAGTGCTTGGAGTTCGCCTATAGTTCTCATCAGAAAACCTGGTAAGGATCGAGTATGTTTGGACTATCGCGTGGTGAACTCTCTTACAAAGGGAGATGCGTACCCGCAACCCCTTCTGGAGAGTCTGCTCAGCCAACTTGGAGATACACATTACATGAGTAGTGTGGATCTCAAAGATGCGTTCTGGCAGATCCCTCTGGAGAAGACGTCAAGGGAGAAGACCGCATTCACTGTGCCAGGTCGACCATTGCATCAATTCACCGTCATGCCTTTTGGGTTGTGTAATGCACCCCAAAGGTTGTGTCGGTTAATGGATAAAGTGATCCCCTCGGCGCTTAGGGAATTCGTGTTTGTCTATCTTGACGATCTTCTGATTATCTCCCCGGATTTCGAATCCCATCTGAAAATTTTGACGTTGGTGGCGGAACACTTAAAAACGGCTAACCTAACTATCAACGTTGAAAAGTCCTTCTTTTGTTTTAAAGAATTGAAATACCTTGGATATATTATTGGACAAGGTCATGTTAAAGCCGACCCTGATAAGGTATCATCGGTCAAAGAGTTTCCGCTACCAACGACTCAGAAACAGGTGAGGAGATTTCTTGGTGTATGCGGGTGGTATCGTCGCTTCATCCGGAATTTTTCAGCTCTAGCGGCTCCCTTATCTGACTATCTTAAAAAGGGAACCAAATTCCCAATTTCTGCAGAGGCGATGCAATCTTTCGAGACTTTGAAAGATGCCCTATCGTCCGCTCCACTTTTAAATACCCCTGATTTTTCAAAACCCTTTTTAATTCAGTGTGATGCCTCATCGAAAGGTATAGGAGCTGTTTTATTTCAGCATGACGACGAACAAAATGAGAAACCGATTGCTTATTTTTCAGAAAAATTAAATGCTTGTCAACAAAAATATAGTGTCAGTGAGCAGGAATGCCTTGCTGCGATACGAGCCATTCGTAAATTCAGACCATATGTGGAAGGTAGTACCTTCACGGTAATTACGGACCACGCTAGCCTTAAATGGCTCATGAATTTAACAGACCTTAGTGGCCGACTGGCACGTTGGTCCTTAAAACTACAAGCATATACATTTCACATAAAACATGTAAAAGGTACACAAAATCTAGTGCCGGATGCGTTATCCAGAATGCACATGGATCAGCTGACATTATCTCCCATAACTGAATCCTCTGAATTTAAGTCACCAGAATATCTCGCCCTCATCACATCTATTAGCAAAAACGATAAAAATCTGCCCGATTTAAAAATTCAAAATGGCATCATTTACAAAAAAATTATTCCTATCCAAAACAGCAATTTAATTACAGACAGCCTTTGGAAACTTTGGTTACCAGCCGGCTTAACCCACCAAATCATTGTCCCGAATCATGAACCTCCTAATTTCGCCCATGGCGGCATTCAAAAAACCCTTGAAAGAATTAAAGAGACCTATTTTTGGCCTAAAATGGCAAAGCAAGTGCGTGATTTTATCAATCAGTGCACCAAATGTAAAGAAAATAAATCTCCAAATTTTATTATGCGACCCCCTATGGGCTTCCAACAAAATATAGAACTTCCTTTCCAAAAAATCTATATAGATTTTATGGGCCCCTATGTGCGAAGCAAAAAGGGAAATCTATTTCTCTTTATCGCATTGGATTACATGACAAAATTCGTATTTTTAAAACCTATGCACAAAGCTACCTCAAAACTCGTAATTGATTTTCTTGAAAAAGAAGTTTTTCTGAAATTCGGAGTGCCCGAGTTCGTGCACAGCGACAACGGCAAGCAATTCGTGTCCAACGAATTTAAAAAATTTCTATCTAGGTATGGAACCAAACACATCAAAAATGCCCTATATTCTCCTCAGGCAAACGCTTCGGAGAGAGTAAATCGTTCCATCCTTTCGGCTATACGAACGTACCTAAAGGAAGACCAAAGAGATTGGGACTTGCACTTACCACAAATCCAACAAGCTTTGTGTACTTCTGTACACCAGTCTACAGGTATGTCACCATTCTTTGCCCTTTTTGGACGTCATATGGTAACCCATGCAGAAGCATATCCAATTCTCAAACAGCTTAAATCTTTAAGTGATGGTGAGATTGAAGTATTGCCCTCTCCCAACGCATTGCAACTTATGCGTGGAAGAATTAAAGAAAAATTACATGAAGCGTTTACACGCAACCAAAAGACGTATAATGCTAGGTCCGCTATACGCGTTTTCAAACCGGGTGAGGAAGTTTTTCGCCGAAATTTTGTCTTAAGTAACTCTTCTAAAAATTTCAATGCGAAACTTTCAAAAAAATTCGTCAAATGCCGAGTGGTAAGTCGAAATAATAATCTATACGAAATAGAAAACCTTCAAGGAAAGAGAATCGGTATTTACCACGCGAAAGACCTGCGTCGTTAAATTTGAAACCCAGCCTTCACGAATTCATATAAACATTCAACAAATTAATTTAAAGTTTATCATTTCTTTTTCTTTATACCATAGGAACTGTCTCTTTTAAGAGCATGATTGTATCATGTCCAATTAGAGTACTTTACTTTGCCCTTTGAATCTGAGTGGTTGATTCACCCCTGTACCCATAAGTGAACAATAAACCCAGCACTTATGGCACCTTAGTACATCCGAATGAAGGGTACCGTCGTATCTTCATTACAATTTTTCTTTGTTGTACCCTATGAAGGAGTAAGCGCGCTAAGGACATTCTTCTCGGTCGTGCAAAGAACCTGCATCGTTGGTAGAATAAAAAAATCAAGACAGAATAGAGTACCTTTTTCTTTTATTTGAGAAAAAAGGGGAACTATTTAAACCTACTGCGCAATGTATGTATTTGTTAATTTTATGTATTTGTTATGGATGGCAAATCAACTGAAAGTTGGTGTCTTCCATGAACGTTGCGAACAAATTTATTTTGACTAGCCAGAATCGAAGTTCTCCTGGAGATAGTTATGGAGATTTAACAAATATATGTGTGGATAACTTTCCTCAGTTGGGTTGCCATCCATAATAGGCGTCTACAATTAGATGAAAAGAAATACCGCGTTCAAAATATTGTAGCTCAATTTCCTATGTAATACATTGTTTTAGGTATAGTAATGCAAGTATGTACGTATTTCCGTACTGGTACCAGTCTTCGTTGGTTGGGAACTCTTGCCTGTTCTTGGTTGAAGTCTTTGCCAGAAAGTCTTTTCTATTTTGGTTATTTGCTGAAAAAAAAGGGGTCCATGCACCGTTAAGATTTATATTGAGAAGGAAAAGTAAAAATATATTCACCTTCGTGTATCCCCGAATAGCAAACAGTTTTCAGTCAGCTGGGCATGGAACAAAAAGATAATCAAGCCCCCCCTATCTCCTGTTGTCGTCGATGGATGATAAGCATTAGGAATTGCGATTGTGTAATAACACAACCAATTAAATATGTGATTCTGGTCGCAAGAAGAAAAACAAATTGTTACACAAAGGAATGCAAATTTTCTTATTTTTTTTGTTCGAAGGTTAACTAAACAAGTTTTTTTTTGAAACTATTCAGTTTGACAGAATGCAGGGATGCTACAGGTAAAAATATTGCAGGATTGTAAGAAAACGAATCGTAGTAGATTTATCGGCTTTAGGCAGACCTCACACTGAGTCACACGATCCATGGTTCAAAATATTTTGAAGGTTCCATTTAGTTTTATTAAAGTGTTTCTCGGATCGTAGGGAACTCATTACCACTACGGTATATCAAATTTTATGTCAGGATGCTAAGACGAGGAAGGCGAACCGTTTTTCATGTCTTGTGACAATCCAGAAAATTGTTCCAATCCAAGATTTTGTAGCGGTCGCCTTTACTCTACTGCCTTTACTCTACTGCCTCTATTCTATTGCCTTTGCTCTACCGCCTCAACTTAGTTGTCGTGGCTCTCGTCTAAACAGCTCGCACGGATTTCCGTACCCTGTATGTAAAACGAACACCTGGCAATGCTTCGGATTTGCTTTCGTTCACCGAACGAAAACCAAAAGAAACTGAACGAAGCTCAGCGAGTCGTTTCCGATTTAAAAAATGTGCATTCTTTTGCATTTCGATCGTGATACGAAGAGGATAGTGAAGTGAACTCATCATTCAGATTAGTGCAGACACAAGTAAAAAGAAAAAAAAAAAAAAACACTACAAATCTACTGCACCTGGTAATAATTTGCGGACGCAGGTTCTATAGCAAAGGATTTTACCCAAAAAGGTGCGTATAAATGAGAAGAAATGGCAAATAGGAAAAACATTATGTGCTGACATAATGGGTAGTTGGTCTTACTACAACGGCTTTACTTAACCATTTTCAGGTTAAATTTTTTTTGCATCAAAGGCCGGACACGCAACTCCGTGGGCGCAGGAAAACTTTGTGCGCTCCAGCGAGTGAAACCCGTCACCAGCCAGAGGTGGACGTCCATGGTGCTACCCACTCTGTTTCGGCACGAAAAGCCAGAAGTGGAGCGCACCCACCATCCAATAGGATTTATTTGCTTTCGAGCTTGGGGCAAGATTCCGCCGTCCACGTCACGACGCAACACGAGGGTGACTTACCTCGCGTCAACGACGGTAGATCCGCCGCCCACGTCACGACGCAACACGAGGGTGACTTACCTCACGTCCACGACGGTAGATCCGCCGCCCACGACACGACGCAACACGAGGGTGACTTACCTCACGTCCACGACGGTATTTCCGCCGCCCAAGTTGTCACGACGCAACACGAGGGTGACTTAGTCACGCGGACTTCATCGTTGGCCAAAAGATTTCCTCGTTCTGTCCAGCCTCAGTCATATCATTCATCAGTTTCAGTCACCATCGACTGCAGACGCCTCCAGACTCAGTCATATCATCCATCAGTTTCAGTCTTCTCCAACTGCAGTCATCGCCAGCTTCCGTCAACTCCGATATCCGAATGGGATCGCCCGATTCACCTGTCCCCGGCATACATCCTCAGTCTCGGATTATTCAGGCGTATTCAATGAAATGCTGAAATTTCGGTTAACTATTCAACCTCATGAATAAAAAAATGTGTATAGAGTCCCAATTTCGGGATAGAACTTAGAGATTTTTTTTCTTTCCATCTTTATTATTTGTTTTTTGTTAATATAATTTTCCACTTACCTTTGTAAAAGTGCCCAACCTATCGGTGAACGTCGTCTTTTTCGTGAAATTTTAAGCCGCGGGTAATTAGATCGCGTTAGTAAAGAAACATAAAGTTATACTTACCTGTACCTTTCCTAGAGAAAAAAAAATCGTATCTTTTTAAGTTGCACTTACCCATACCTACCCTGAAAAAAGAAAAAAGGGGAAAGAGGAAGAAAATTCCCACTTGGCTCATATAAGAAAAAAAAATAAAATTTAATAAGTCACATTTTTAAGGTAAACACAAAAAACAACAAAATTTTGAAAATTCAACAGCAATCCAGATCTTCGTGCGCACGGATCATCTCGGTTCCTGGGAAAAATAAAAATCGATCAAACCAACTATTTATATATCAAACTGTAAGTAAGTTTTAATACATTCATATTACATTACATTATTTATACATTACTTTTATAATAATTTATAATGAACTTAATCACTTTATTATTTTTTTTTTGGGCTCTTTCACTGCATTTTTTTTTTGTTTCAATTTCACTACGAATTACCACTATCGTACCTCGGTCGGTTTCGCACTTTGTTTTTGTTCATTTTTTTTTATATCATGTTAATTTCACTACGAGAAATTTTGCGCTTATTAACTTTAGTTTCGCTTACCTTAAGTAGGCTTACTTTTGTTTTGAATTACCAACAAGAATAAATCATAACAACAATACTACGAATACTTTTTATTGAACTTATGGATTTTCTTATATAATTTAACCATGACATACTAAAATAGGGATATATTGGCGATGTAGGTATAAGTGAACAGGGTGGATTGAAAATGTGTTTTTTTTGGGGCCGTCTTTACAAATTCCGGCTTTGGACGACCATGGAGCCCAGACTTACGAGTCATGGGTTTAGGGTGGGTACAGCCAGGGTCAACAACACCGACCCAGTTTTCATGTCGAATCCCAATTGTCTCGTCCTCCCACTTCCACTTCCTTTAAATTTAAATTTCCTAACATAGGTACGCTTTGGCAGTTACACCAGCCTATTTTTTTTTTGAACTCAAAGTTACAATTTCCTAAAGAAGAATAAAACTCCCGATTGCCTCCCTTCCCTTCAGTTCCTGGCACGGCATGATTTTTTATTTTTGTGGACGAATAGACAGCGGAAAAAAACCCCCCCTCCGACGAGTTATAGCCGAGCTATATTGCCAGCATGCCGTAACACTCCGCTGGGTAAAACGAATTTTGGTTTTCCAAAATAAGTTTCTGTCAACCTACCCTTAGTCTTTACAGCGGTGTAAAAAATGTGAATTACTCGGTCATACTATGAAGAGATGCACATGCACGCTTACTTGTAGCCTTCCTTTACCTCACTCCTCTGAAATTTATATAACGATCTGTTTCTCCTCCGTAGTGATAAGCGGTACAGAACCCCTAACGAATAGTCATATTGAAACAGCGTATTTCTTAACGTCTCCTCCATCCATAGCAAATACCTCCCCGTCTAACCCACCAACAAACAATTCGTTTACAAAAACAGTAAAATCAACGAGCTGCTCATCTAATCTTCCTCAAATTCTAAGTACACTTACCTCAAACACAAACCCCTCAATTTCCGCTTCATCCTCTATAATTCAAACTACACAAAACTCTTATCAAAATAAAGCTTCTCTACCAAAATCTGTTATCAATGGACCAACAATCGATCATACAAACTCTCTTAAAACCCCGAACACCACACCATTCACTCCCTTACTCCCAAACCAACAACAAACAAATGCGTTTCTCTCCAAAACACCACTCTAAAAACAAACAATACAACCTCTCCAATTAATAGCCAACAAAAACCTAATTCACAACACCTTAAATCCCCCAAAAACTATCTTAATTCAACCGCAATAACCACACCTTCAAACCTTAATTCTAAGAGTACTCTAAAACAAACAACTGATTCATCTCACATACTAATGGAAACCGAAAACATCACCCAAAGCGTAGATGAAGACATCTAGGAGTACAGTCGACTCCCAAAATAACGACTCTGTCGTCCGACCGACAGTCGAACCACACAAACACCTCAAAGTGTTTCCATGATTCGACCTTGGGGCGACAGAGCCAATCAAATTACCATATAAATTCACACCGCAAGCCACATCTAAAATCAGCTCGTACAATCCTAAAGATTCTGCAAAAGGATCTAAACTGATTTCTGAACAATTTTCTTGAACTCGAACTATTAATAAAAGAAATAAGACCACACATAATAGCACTGCAAGAAACCCACTTTATGATAACCTTCCAATCAAAACTCCCAAGCAATATTCTACCTTTTTCAAATTTGAATTTTATTGACATTGCAAAACAAGGAGTTGGCCTTCTTGTTCACAAGTCAATCCACCATAAATTCATAACATTTCAACAATTGCCGTAGAAATAAATCTTAACTTTAAAATAACCATATCGTCCCTCTACATTCATCCAAACCAAACTTTCTCTTCACCCGATTTAAAAGACATTATAACAGCAATTAATTCTCCACTTATAGTTATTGGAGACTTTAATTCGTGGAAAACACTTTGGGGTTCGCCCTCAACAAATACCTAACAGAGCAAAATAGTTGAAGGTTTTGTATTAAACACAAATCTTCCTTACTAAACGACGGTAAACCAACACATTTCTCAACACACAAAACTTACACGCATGTCGACCTGACTCTGGCATCTCCAAACCTCCTTCCAAATATCACCTGTGGCCTATTGCACCACGTTACAAATTTGTGAATTACAAACGTTTTTACCACAAATTTGTAAAAAAATCAAGTTTTGTGTTTTGTAAAATTCTGTAGGCTACAAAATTGTAGTTGTGATTCACAAATTACAAAATTGTTAAAAAAATTGATTTTCGGTTGCACGACAAAAAGTTTGTAATTGTAAATCACAATCAAAAAATTTTGGAAAATCTACTTTATTGTGAATTTCTGTTGCACAAAATGAATGAGGTTCACAAATTTGTGTCAGTTTGTGAAAAAATTCTACAGGCGAAAGACCGTGTGTAAATTTCTCTACAAATTTGTTATTCATAATTAAGATGTCTTTGCGTAGAAGGCACAGCAGTACAGGGCCGGACAAAGCATATGTGCAAGATGTGCAAATGCACAGGGCGCAGAATTCTGGGGGCGCATTGCCAGGAGCAAGAAAATGTAATCTGATCTTGCAAACAAATATGTACTACTACATATTTGCCATTCTTTAACCACAAACATTCTTAAAATAATCTCAAAAAAACATCCATCACAACTGTCCTAAGTTATCTCTTGCGCACTAACTAACATCACTTTCATTGTTGCATTCAATGAAAATTTAACTCAAGATATCGCAGAACTAAAAATTCTACCTACCTCATTTCCAAATATTTCACCCTGTTCGTACAAGAGAAAAAAAGAAAAAAATCTCAACACAAAAAAATTCCATGCAAGAGAAAAGAAGAAAAAATCTCAACACAAAAAAGTTCCATGCCACCTCATATGTGCAAGATATATTTTATGCACACCGAGTCCCAAAATTAACATAGAAGTATGACGAAGCAAAATACTTATTCATATTGAATCGTATGGGCTAGAACGTGCAGGTTTTGTATCACGCACAGTACCCTGTATGTGAGACTCACATGAGACATTGTGAGTTCTCATCTACAAAGAAAACAACAAAAAAAATATATGCTGTTTGCTGTGTCTTTGATTTGTAGTAGAAGGTAGCACAGAATACAGAAACCTACCTGCTCTCTTTTTTCAGAGACATTTTTTTGTTGTTTTCTTTGTAGATGAGAACTCACAATGTCTCATGTGAGTCTCACATACAGGGTACTGTGCGTGATACAAAACCTGCACGTTCTAGCCCATACGATTCAATATGAATAAGTATTTTGCTTCGTCATACTTCTATGTTAATTTTGGGACTCGGTGTGCATAAAATATATCTTGCACATATGAGGTGGCATGGAACTTTTTTGTGTTAAGATTTTTTCTCTTGTATGAACAGGGTGATATATTTGGAAATTAGGTAGGTAGGTGTCTTTGCTACAAATAATGGTGAATGGATGTGCAAGTTTTCTTTTTTGCACACTGAGTATCGAAACTAACATGGGAGATATTTAAAAAAAAACTTATTTATACGGAATCATATGGATCAGAGCGTGCAGGTTTTCTTATTGCACACTGTGTAAGAGTTAAGTGCCTGATTACAGGAGATGAAATTTTTAATAGAATGGAAAAGGAGCATAGAGCTTAAAAATTAAAGAGGGATGATTCTATGTGGAGTCGAATTGTTCTTGCGCAGGCAGTTTGTTTTTTTTTTTGTTTGAAAGTTAATGACTATTGTAACGGCTACTTTTAATGTATATCTAGTCTGGTGCAGAATGCAGATTGTTTCAATTGTTTTTTCGCTTTGTTGGTTAATTAATATTAAATAAATAGCTACCAGTTTTTAATAGAAGTGACGTATTTTGAAGACAAGACAAGCCAAAGTTATGATAATGGTTCGAATATGAATATGAAAGGAAAAGAAGCGGGTGTTCAGAATCGAATTCGAACCCTGGAACCAAGAGCATTTTTGGTTCCATGTTGCCCGCATTCCTTAAATTTAGTGGTTAATGATGCTGCTCGGTTCTCATTTTATGCAGTTAAAATTTTCGATACAATTCAATGTTTGTTTAACTTTTTTTCAATTCAAGAAATATATGAAGCCCTATAGAATTAAGAAATCTAAAGGCAAAAAACATTGCAGAACCGTTAGGAAATAAAATTTTTGATTTTACATTTATTTGCTGCCTGCTAATTTGGTTTGATATTTTAGAAAATATAAATTAAACTAGTAAATATTTGCAAAGTTCGTCCGTTAATCTGTCAACTGGCATAACAGTTTTAGAAAATACAAAAAAACAGTTTGATTTTAATGCGTTCCGATGAAAAATTTAATGAGTAGGTATGTTCAATTAACCGAGCGTATTGCTAGTTCCCTAGAAATACCAAATATGTTTCTTGTAGCTTCATCATTGCGATCTCAACGGAGAAAAATACTTTATGCTGATGAATGTCCTGAAACTATATTAGCCGAAACAAAGATTCAAAGTTGAATTTTTTTTTCAAATACTTGAAAGGTTTGATACGTATAGTATCAATTTTACATTTTTGAGTAACATAAGCGAATGTTTAAAAAATAAAAATGTACGTGCTTCATGCCTTAATTTGCAGAATGTTTTAACATAAAGTAGTTTTAAATATTTAGATGGAGAAGAATTGTTTCAAGAGTTAACCGTAATATCCCAGCTTGTTACGCCACAAAGCTCAAGTTTAGATGTGTTAAATTTTATTTTTAGTTCAAACCTTGAAGATTTTGCTCCGAATTTAGTAACTGCTCTCCAAATCCTTAATACAATCCCGGTCACGGTAGCTTCAGGAGAACGTAGTTTTTCTAAACTTAAAATTATTAAAAATTATCTTAGGACAACCATGACTCAAGAGAGATTGGTAGGTTTATCTATAATGTCCATTGAAAAGAAATTATTAAATTCTTTAGACTTTGATGATCTCATTTCTGAATTTGCAAAATGTAAGGCCAGAAAAGTAAGTTTCCAAGTTTAAAAGTTTCCCCTCTGCTCATTTCTTCGCTGCGTTTTAGTTTAATGGTTTAGGCCTCCTGGGGATACCTCAATAAAAAAAAACGCATTGAAAGTCTACCTCCTGGGTAATCTGGGAAAGGCTTATGCTTGTGTATCAGTTTATGTGTAAAAAAAATATAAAAAAGGGGCGCTTTCTACAAATCTTGCACAGGGCGCAAGTTTGGCTTGGGCCGGCCCTGCAGCAGTAGCGACAGCAGTAATTCGGAAGCGGATGTAATTGTAATAAAAAAAGTTTATCGTCCGCGTCAAAATTATAATTTTGAACATTGTTTTAATTTCAATGAACGATTCCGACTGAGTTGTTCTAAAGCAGAAGAAATAATTAATATTATTGGATCCGGAATAAAACACAAAACGGAAAGAAATGGTGCATTAACCCCAAGACAGCAACTTTTAACAACTTTGCATTGGATGGGTAACGGAGGGCAATACCATGGCGTTGGGGATATGCATGGTATTGATAAGTCAACAGTATGTAGATGTGTTCCATGATACAACTAATAAAGATAGCGCATTGCGCATGTAAGGTTTTGGTTGTCAAACTATTGTGACGTCACGAACACTCAATCAAATGAAGAGAGCTAGTATATTTGGCGCAATTTCAATCTATTTTCTGTTGTGAATGTTAACGGAAACGAATTTTAAAAATTTTTAAATCAATAAAGTTATTTAAAGTGGTATTGTTCATAATTTATGCAAAAAAACAACATTTATTAATAAACACGGGTGTTTGTTCTAAAGAAGAAATAAGATAACGAAAGATTCCAGCTTTCATAAATTTCCATAAGGAAATTTAAATCTCTGGAAGCAGTGGGTCTTGTTCAAAGCGTTGTCGCGAGCTGTTAGCCTTGGATACCTCGAAGACGAAAGTTGAAAAGAATGCTATCAACTGTTCAAATATGTAATTCTCTAAACAGTAATGTATCGCACAGTATTTCAGTTTAAATTTTTTTGCAGAGAAATGATTGGTTCGACGTCATGAATGTCAGGTCTCCCTACAGTGTCACGTGAAAGGGTCCACGCATACGGACTACATTTGGAAACCCAAAATAAAATTTTAGATGACATGTCGGATATGATTTTAAATATGCGTGTAGTTGGCAAAAAATGTTTGCTACCATTTCAAAAAGGTAAACTACAAAACTTTCAAATAAACACTATTGAATATATTATATTGAAGGTATCGTCCAATCTAATAACTATTAGAACGGCTATTCCAGGAAGTCCAATTTATAAATAAGAAGAA
Source organism: Eupeodes latifasciatus (assembly GCA_920104205.1). Lineage (NCBI taxonomy): Eukaryota > Metazoa > Arthropoda > Insecta > Diptera > Syrphidae > Eupeodes > Eupeodes latifasciatus. The sequence goes on along the minus strand of OV049926.1, from coordinate 98,732,384 downwards.
AATTTAATTCGATAAAAATTAAATAAGATGTTTATTGTACAAAAAAATATGATCAAAAAAAATAAATGAAAAATATCGAACTTCAATATTGTTTAACGTCGAAAACTCTTTTGAATTCGACTTGATTGTTTTACTTGATTTTATTGCTCCTTACCTCGGGTGGGGGGTAGCAATTGTAATAAAACAACCTAATTGACTTCTGGATTAAAAGTGATTTTATTATTAATTTTCATGGCTATTTATACTTGATTCGTAAACAATTTGACACTAGTTCTGATTCTATGGGAAAATAAATGTGGGAAAATAAATGTAATATGATAGGAGAGCACCTGTAAAAAGTGCTGATAGTACAGTTTTGGTGGGAACCATATGAAAGGTATGGATAGTGATGTTCATAAGAAATAGGGTGTTCTAGATATTAATAGGGTGTTAAAAAATAAGCTGCTTAAACATCCTCCCCGGCGTTGAGATCTCGGAGCTCAAATTGTATAGCATGTGGGGTATGAGCATTCGTCATCTTCCTCTGTAGTAGTAGTAAAACAGTGGCCAGGATTACAACTCCAAAAAATGAAAGGTAACTAATGGAGTACTGATGAATATCATGGTGGGACATTTTATTGGGTAACACTTGCTGAGTTTTTTGAAATGAAATTTTGTTCTTCAGTAATGCTAAGTTGTCTTCCCCTCGAATGATGATTTCTTTTTTATACATTTCGTCTTTGAGCGGTTCGATATGAAAGTCTTGGACGAATAAACTTAAGTTGATTGTCGGCAAAAAAGGCGCAGTTGAATTTGATGTGAAGAAGTTGTGAGCATTAATAGTCATGGTTGGCTGTTTTATGATACAGTCAGCTCCTATTTTCATAAGTCCTACTCCCTTTAGTTTTGTAGTTAGTATTTCCGGTCCGCATAGTACAGACAATATTTCTTCATATTTAAAAGCGAAGATCCAGTTGTTGGGATTGTGAAGTTGAATCCACATCCTGTCCACTTTGGCGGATTTTAATTCACAATGTGAAGAGAGCTGCTTATTGTGATTTAGCATTTGGATCTCACATCGATTTTCGACTGAATGTGTATTGAAGATTGGATGTCGCTGTTTACATAGATACTTTCTGTCATCAAGATGTATACAACTCTGATATTCGGCATTTGATAGCGCGAAATGTTGATCTCTGAATGGAGTGATTGCCAAAAATTCTGTAGATGGTTGTATGAAGATGAAGGATGTGTTTTGTTGAACTGGTAACGGTATCAATTTGAACAACTGGAACATTTGTGAATTTAATAATGGCAATTTTACAAGGAGTAAAATTGATGACGACGTAACTCGTGCTTTGACTCGTAAAAGTTCGTAAAGCTTTGGAAGATTATGTTCATCATACCCAGGTAGTATAAGTGAACTGGGTATTATTTTGCGAATTTTATCCAGTTCGGTCAATAGTTGTCTGGGAGAAAGAAGTAAAGCGTTTATTCTTCCATGATGGGTATCTGAAATAGCATCTAGAATTGCTATTTGAATGTGTAAAAGCCCACCCGGGGGAGCCAATATTCTTGATCAAGAACTCCAAATAACGTATTTGCAACTGTTCCAACGAAGTCGAATGGGGACCTTCTCTTTCTTATTGCGATTCCGTTTCTAAATTTAAGAACGTCATTTAAATTTTCTGATTCCATTAGACGCATTTCGAGATGATTTATGATGGCCTTACAAAGATTATTCGAGTTTGATTTTTCCTCACATCTGGCTTTTAATTGGGTGACACTTCTTTGTATTCCTTCAAACTCCAGCCAGTAACTAGTCATATTGAAGTAAACGAACAGGTTCCAATCATCAGTTATAAGTTTTGCCTCTCCAATGTCCTCAAAATATAATCCAGGACTGGTTTCAAAATGTTGAATATCTACTGCACTTCGTTGAGCAGTTTGTCCAAATGCGGTGCTTAGTATTAATAAGCAAATAACCAATATTGTATTGATTGGATTTATTCTCATTTTTCGAGTTGGCACAGAAGATATTTCCGGATTGTGTCGCTTTCGATTTGAGCGTTCCTGAATTGGAAGGAAACGACCTTTAAGAGGATGTTTAACCTTAGTTCGAAGGTGTGGAGCCCGTTTTATAGCTTCAGAAGGTTCCTCCCCATGTTCTAGTTTGGATGGATCTTGAACTTCTTGCTTTGGTTGAATTTCAGTAGGAAGGGGACACACTTTGGCGATTGATCTTCTTATTTCTCCTGAAGAGGTTTTAATATCAACCACTCTTGTAAGTTTATCCGGACCAGTGATGGATTTTAGCACTCTACCCATTGCCCATTTAAGAGGAGGTAGATTATCTTCTTTAATTAGGACTAATGTGCCTGGCTGGATGTCGGCTTGAGGATGTTTCCATTTATACCTTTGTTGTATTTCTTGTAAGTATTCATATCTCCATCTACGCCAGAATTCCTGATGAATTGATGTTACGAGCTTCCATCTAGCAACATGGGTCAGCTTTGGTGCTTCTGCTGATTCTGGATCCACTACTGCAGTTAAAGGTGCTCCAATCAAAAAATGTCCAGGAGTTATGGCCTCAAGATCATTAGGGTCATTTGACATCGGAGTTAATGGTCTAGAGTTAAGGATTGCCTCTATTTGCGCAAGGACTGTTGTTAGTTCTTCTTGTGTTAAGGATGCGCTTGAAAAGATGCGTTTCATATGGTGTTTGGCTGATTTAACAGCTGCCTCCCACAAACCTCCAAAGTGAGGAGAACGTGGAGGTATAGGTTTCCAATTAATGGTTCTTCCAGTGCAATAATTTTGTATTAATTCTTGACCTTCCTTAGTAAAAACCATGGAGTTGAGCTCGTTTAGTTCGTTTCGTGCTCCTATAAAGTTGGTAGCATTATCGGAAAATATTTTTGCTGGACATCCTCGTCTTGCCACGAATCTTTTCAGTGCTCCAAGGAACGCCTGAGTTGTTAAATCCGTCACGAGTTCTAGGTGTATCGCCTTTGTTGAGAAACATATGAAAACTGAGACATATGCTTTTGTTGACTGTTTACCACGAATTCTTTAGTGAATGTATACTGGACCGAAGAAATCTATGCCCACATTCATGAATGGTCTTGATGGTTGGACACGTTCGGGAGGCAAATTTCCCATCAACTGCGTAATACTCTTGGGTTTCGCTTTGAAGCATTTCATACAGTGACTAACGATTGATTGGGCTAATCGTTTACCTCCTAGTATCCAGTAATTTTGCCTCGCAATGGATAGTAAAGCTTGTGGTCCAGCGTGCATATTTTCTTCGTGAAGTTCGGACATCAATAATTTTGTTATTTCATGTGAGCATGGAAGAATCATCTGATGTCTTGCTTCATATGGAAAATGAGAGGCATCTAGTCTTCCTCCCACTCTTATTATATTTCTATGATCAAGAAATGGTGCAAGCGAGTTTAGATGGCTGCTTTGGGATACACAACCATATTTAATGAGTGCCTTTAAATCTTCTTCAAAGGCAGTTTTTTGAATGTACTTTACAATGTGGACGGTTGCTGATTTTAGCTCCTGTGGAGAAGGAACTGTGTCCACAAGCCGGTACTTTTTTGCTCGCTTTAGGTTACTTATGAAACGTATGGTATACGATGTAACCCGTTGCAGGAATTTGAACGAGTTTTTGTGATTAATTCGTTCAATAAAGTGGTCATTTATATTCGATTTTACCAGCAGTATAGTCCTCAGGACTTTCATCTCTAATAGCTTCTCTTCTTCTTTTCTTAATGGTTGTTGCGGCCATTCCGATTTAGACTTCTTCAAAAATGCTGGACCTTGGAACCAGATTGTAGATTTTAAAAGTTGATCCGGAAACACACCTCGTGATAGAAGATCGGCTGGGTTCATTTCAGAAGGAACAAACTTCCATTGGGATTTTGTGGTTTCGTCATGAATACTTGCTATACGATTAGCCACGAAAGTCTTCAGAGGTGATGTTGTGTTAATCCAAGACAACACTATTTGAGAGTCGGTCCAATATGTTATTTGTTTGATTTGGATAAGAAGGCTTTCTTTAACAATTTTTACTAGTTGTACCAATAATTTTGCGGCGCAGAGTTCCAGGCGAGGAATCGTCTGCTGTTTAACTGGTGCAACTCGTGTTTTGGAGCATACCAACTGAACATTGACCTCTTCCTTCGAGTTAGTTGATTTAAGATAAACTACAGCGCCATACGCTTGTTCGGAAGCATCTGAAAATGCATGCAGTTCGATAGATACTGCGTCATTTATTATGACATGTCGTGGAAATCTGAGATTGTTAAGTTTGAGAACATTTTCTCTGAAGAATTTCCATTTTGTAGTCATCTCCATTGGCAAAGAAGAATCCCAGTCAAGTTTTAATGCCCAAATTTCTTGTAAATAGATTTTTGCAAGAACGACAACTGGACTCACTATTCCTAGTGGATCGAAAATATGAGCCGTGTCAGACAATATTGATCTTTTAGTAATCTTTGTCACTTCATTCCAGTTTGTTTTAATAATAAATTGGTCTGAAGCTGGGAGCCAAGTTAGTCCCAATGTTTTTATAGATCCTTCTTCTTGGTCGTGAAATATCCTCTCGGTTTCGCAGTGTTCCTTTGGGATTCCTTTTAACAGTAAAGGAATGTTGGAACACCATTTTCTTAGATGAAATTCCCCCTGAGCCAAGAGTTGTATTAGTTCCAACTGCATTTGAGTAGCGGTTTTAAGGTTATCACTGCCGGTTAATATATCATCCATGTAAATGTCTCGACGAATAATATTTGCGCCAAGTAAATGCTGCTGATTTGCCTTTTCTGCCAGATCATGAAGACACCTTATAGCGAGGTAAGGCGCAGGTTTAGTACCATAAGTGACAGTATTTAGTTGATACGTCTTAAGAGGTTCCTTGGTAGATTCTCGCCAAACTATACGTTGGAATCGTTTACTAAAGTCGTCTACAAGAATTTGTCGATACATCTTGGTAATATCAGCAGTGAACACATATTTGTGAGTCCTGAATCGCAACAGAATTGAAACGAGATCGTTTTGTAGTGCTGGTCCAGTGTGCAAGATTTGATTGAGCGATAGATTTGTAGATGTTTTTGATGATCCGTCAAATACGACTCTTAATTTTGTTGAACTGCTTTCTGGGCGTAAAACGCAATGATGTGGAAGAAAATAGTGTGGTATTTTATGAGAGAGGTCATTTGGTTTTACCTCTTCCATATGTTTTAATGCAATATAGTCTTTCATAAATTCTATATATTGCTTATGAACCTCATGGTTCTTTTCTAACCTTTTTTCTAGATTAAGGAATCTTCGAACTGCTATTTCCCTTGAATACCCTAGACTTTGTGGGTCATTTAAAAAAGGAAGGGTTACAATATACCGTCCAGATTCCGATCTTCTTGTAGTTCTCAGAAATATTTCTTCACACTGACGTTCTTCTTTTGTGAGCGGTTTTTGGATGCTTTGGGACGGGGAAGCTAGATTTTCTTCCAGATTCCAAAAGCGTTCGACCAGACTATCTAAGTTGCAAGATGAATTGTTCACACCTATGCCACAGAACAGTGTTGACAGAGTGTTTGTGACCGTTTTACCCATAACAATCCACCCCAGTAATGTGTTTTGTAAGGTTGGTCCACTGTTATTTATTTTAATCTGTCCCACGGAAAGAAGTTCAGGGTAAAGCTCAGCTCCGATGAGTAAATCTACGTCATGAGGTTGATTAAAGTTGCTGTCTGCTAATTTAATGTTCTGAGGCATTTTCCAATGACTTATATCGATAAATTCACTGGGTTGGTGTGTTGTTATTGTATTGAGCACAAAAACTTGAATCTGAGTTTGATAGCCCGTAACTCGTGACTGCAGACATACTTCAATCGTTTTGCTTAATTTGATGGGTTGATTTCCCATTCCAGAGACTTCGAGGGATTCGTGTTTCGTGGTGAGATGAAGCTTTGAAGCTAGCTTCTCGGTTATAAAGCTCATTTGTGAGCCTGAATCGAGCAATGCTCTTGCTTTGACAGGTTGATTTGTTCGATTAAGTATATTTACTAGGGCTGTTCCCAATAACACATATTTTGGAGGTTTTGTGTTGCTGATTGTAGCTGAAAGGCTGGTCCTGTTGTCTATCGCAGGAGATTGTTGTTGCTGGTTTTCTGTTACATGAAGTAGCGTATGGTGATACTTATTGCATTTTGTACAGTGTATTGCTTTACATTTTGGGGCTTGGTGTCCAAAGAGTAAGCAATTAACGCAACGGTTGAGAGATTTTACAGTTTTCAGTCTCTCTTGTGGTGAGAGTTGAAGAAACTTCGGGCAAACGAATATGGCATGTTTCCTTTGTTTACAAACCGAACAATTATAATTTTTGTTGGTAGAAGCAAGAGCTACCCTTGACCTTTTGTTTAAGTCGTCTGGGATTGTTTTCACTACCTTTGATCCCATAGCTTCTAACGATTGAAATCGTTGTTCTAAGAATGACAGGAACTCGCTCAATGATGGCAAGGCCTTTGGTTGTTTTAGCGATTGTTCCCAAAGTATTAAAGTGTTTCTATCAAGCTTCTTAATTAGAACGCTCATTAGAAGAGGGTCCCAATTATTAGTATCAATGTTCAGACCCTTGAGACTCAGCATACATTCTTGTGTGGTATCATGTAATACCTTAATTGCTTTTGCAGTTTCGACCTGGATTGCAGGTTGCATCAAAAGTCTCTGCACATGCGCTGTTACTAGTAGCCGCGGGTTATCGTATCTATCTTTTACTACTTGCCATGCTGCATTGTAGTTGTTGTCAGATGTTGAAAAATGACTTATTAAGGTTTCAGCTTCACCCGTTAAAGTTGTCTTTAAGTAGAACAACTTCTGGCAATTAGCTATATCTTGTTTATCAACAAGTTCTGTAAACAGGTCATAATACTGCTTCCATTTCGTGTAGTTCCCATCAAACTTTGGCAGGGTTATCTTAGGTAACTTGAGATTTTGCCTATTTGTATTAACGATAGGAACGTTTGTAGCTGGAGTGGGTGGTAGTGTGGAAGATTGTTCAAGTCTACTCGTTAAAGATATCAGAGAATGCTGAACTTCTTCTTCGAATTTGTAAAATTCTTCCAAGTTATACCCTACTTGAGTCACATTATCTACAAGCTCATGGATCAAGCGATGGGTTGTTTCAAGCTCACTCCAGTACTTTTGAAGCATGCTTAATTTGACGCTACAAAATGTTGAGCTCCAATTCTCCTGTGCGGTTTGAAGAGAGGCGATCAACCGCTGTAGAGACTGCGCAGTTGTGCTATGTCTTCTCATAACTCTGTAGAGTTCCTCATGTTTTTCATCAGGTTGATTTTGGCTACTAGTAGTTGCACTTGCTTCACCTGTAGCAACTCCGGCTGATTTCTTTGGAAAGTCATCCTCAGAACCTGTAGACACAATTGATTCTAGTGTTTGCTTTAGTTCTAGGTATGCCTTTCTGACTTTCTCGTATGTATTGCCTTGAACATACGGAGTATCCGCCTTTAAATGTACTTTTATTTGTTCATGATTATTATGGAATTCTCCCCATAATAATTCAAGCATACGTAATTTTTTTACCTTATATTCTGCTGTTTTTCGGTCAGGACCGTCTTTGCCAACATTGGTCTTTAGGCGCTGTAATTCGTCAGTTATGGCCTTCTGTCTGGCCACTATACTGAACACCTGCATTTCATCCATATTGATGAGTTGTGGATATCACCTGTGGAGACCGCGGCTGTTTGCCTTTGTTGCTGAAACAATGGCTGGAACGATGCTGAACTGAAACGACTGAACTGGAACAATACGAAACTAGAACGATGTGAAACTGGAACGACTGGAACGTTGCAAAATTGGAACAATTTGAAACTGGAACGACTGGAACAATGCGAAACTGGAACAGTACGAAACTGGAACGCCGAACGTTGACTACCAGTGTTTCAAAGCCCTGGTAACGCCTTTTTTAATGAACATATGTATATGGTTGAAGTACCAGTGTTTCAAAGCTCTGATAATGCTTTTTTAATGAACATATGTATATGTTTGAAGTGCCAGTGTAAGTACCCTGGCACCAATACGAAACACGGCTTGTCGAGTGTTCTTTAAAGATCACGTCGGGGTCACCAATGTTTAACGTCGAAAACTCTTTTGAATTCGACTTGATTGTTTTACTTGATTTTATTGCTCCTTACCTCGGGTGGGGGGTAGCAATTGTAATAAAACAACCTAATTGACTTCTGGATTAAAAGTGATTTTATTATTAATTTTCATGGCTATTTATACTTGATTCGTAAACAATTTGACACTAGTTCTGATTCTATGGGAAAATAAATGTGGGAAAATAAATGTAATATGATAGGAGAGCACCTGTAAAAAGTGCTGATAGTACAGTTTTGGTGGGAACCATATGAAAGGTATGGATAGTGATGTTCATAAGAAATAGGGTGTTCTAGATATTAATAGGGTGTTAAAAAATAAGCTGCTTAAACAAATATTGTTCGATATTAAACCTATAAATATTAATATCACAAGTGTTTTTAAAGTAAAGTATACATATATATACAAATAGTTAATTAGATACATATATACTAACAATAACGCCCTGCAATTATTGCACAAGGATGTATTGGAACGTTTTGGCGTTAAGTTCATAATGACATACCGATTGAACCAAGACGTGCTTGAAAACTTCTTCGGTGTCATAAGAGCTAAAGGTGGTCTTCATAATCAACCAGATGGCCAAGAGTTTAAGTACAGGATGAGGTCATACATCCTTGGGCACAATGAAGGTGCACTTTCTGACAACGGAAATGTTGGATGTTATGTTTGGAAGAAATTTCTTTGACAGGTTTTATCTCACAATTTTATAATCGATTCATCTTAACAATATTCGCTTTTTCAGGAAGGATTTTTGTCGTTGTCAAAGTCGACAATATGCCTATTGCTTCTGAGCCAGAAGAAAATCTCCCATTTTCTTACGATGGTTTGAAAAACTTGGCTGGCTACATTTGCCATCCATACCAAACCTGGAACAAATTGAACCAGGCGAAAGCTCTTGGGATCATTTGGACGAAGGAGGATTGTCTAAAGCAAATCCCACAATGATGGCTCATTTCGCTGCATTAGAAAATGTTTTTAATGCAGTAAATGGAGAAGGCATTTACATCTGTCCAAACTTACTTACTTACTTAAGGTGGCGCTACAGTCCTGTGTGAACTAGGGCCTCACCCAACAAACTTCTCCATCTAGCTCGGTCCCTAGCTAGATGTCTCCAGTTTCGCGCTCCGAGTTGGGTGAGGTCACCTTCCACTTGTGCGCGCCACCTGATTCGCGGTCTTCCTCTACTGCGCTGTCCTGTGGGTGTGGATTCGAAGACTTTTCGGGCCGGAGCATTGGTTTCCATGCGCTCTACGTGACCTAGCCATCTTAGTCGTTGGACTTTTACCCTTCTGGCTAAGTCTACGTCGCTGTACAGCCCGTACTGCTCGTCGTTCCGTCTTCTCCTCCACTCCCCTTCGATGCATACGGGACCGTAGATCACACGAAGAATCTTTCTCTCGAAACGACCCAAGGTGCTTTCATCCGCTTTTGTCAAAGTCCATGCTTCTGCACCGTATAGCAGGACGGGGATGATAAGGGTCTTATATAGCGACACTTTGGTCCTTCGAGAGAGAATTTTTCCACTCAATTGCTTTCTTAACCCAAAGAAACAGCGGTTAGCAAGAGTTATTCTTCGTTTGATCTCAGCGCTGGTGTTGTTTTCTGCGTTTACAGCGGAGCCTAGGTAGACGAAGTCCTTGACTACCTCAAAGTTACGTCTGTCGATGGTGACGTTTTGACCAAGACGTCGGTGTTGTAGGTCCTTTCTTGATGACAGCATGTACTTTGTTTTGCCCTCATTAACCGTTAAACCCATTTTTGCGGCCTCTGCCTCAATACTCACAAAAGCCCCATTGACATCACGCTGAGTTCTTCCGATTATGTCAATGTCATCAGCATATGCTAGTAATTGGACAGACTTTTGAAAGATAGTGCCTCTGGTGTTGACGTGTGAGCTTTGCACTATTCTTTCAAGTACGATGTTAAAAAAATCACATGACAGCGCATCACCTTGTCTAAAACCTTTTTTGACATCGAAAGGTTCAGTTAAGTTGTTTCCAACTTTTATGGAGCAGCGTGAATTCTCCATGGTCATCCTGCATAAACGGACGAGTTTGGCAGGGATGCCAAAACTAGACATGGCTCTATACAGTTCGTCCCTGTAGATACTGTCATATGCGGCCTTGAAATCGATGAAAAGATGGTGGGTGTCGATTTGGTGTTCTTGGGTTTTTTCCAGGATCTGTCATAATGTGAATATTTGATCGACTGTGGACTTTCCTGGTCTAAAACCACACTGATAAGGACCTATCAGGTTGTTGACGATGGGCTTTAGACGTTCACATATTACGGCAGAGAAGATTTTATAAGCGATGTTAAGTAGACTGATTCCTCTATAATTGGTGCAGTTTAGAGGGTCTTCTTTTTTCAGGATCGGGCAAACAATACTGAGGTTCCATTCATCGGGCATGCTTTCTTCCGACGATATCTTACAGATAAGTTGGTGCATGCTCCTAACCAACTTATCTCCAGCTGCTTTAAAGAGCTCGGCATTCAAGCCATCCGCTCCAGCGGCTTTGTTAGACTTCAGCTTAGATATAGCAATCTTTACTTCGTCTAAGTCGGGAGGACGGGATTGTTGGCTTTCGTCGTCTATGTTGAATGGATCATCCTGCCTGACAGCGGAATTCGGTTCGTCGTCGCCGTTATACAGTCTGCAGAAGTGGTCCTTCCATATCCTCAGCATTGACTGCGGTTCCACTATGATATTTCCACTTTCGTCTTTGCAGCCTTCGGTTCTAAGTTTATGTACTTGTGAATTTCGTTTCACCTGTTCATAAAACTTTCGAACTTCATTCCTGCTTTTAAACCTCTCAACATCTTCGACCGCACGCTTCTCATGCTCTCTCTTTTTCCTTCTGAGAAGTCGGTGTTCCTCTCGCCTCTGTCCAAACTACATCCAGGATTTACTTGAAGTTGCCGAGAAAGCAAAGATCAAATGCGATGAGAAGATTATGAAGCTTTTCTTTTGTTGTCGTATGCACTTCCGAATGCGAAAACTGAATAGACAAATCACTGAAAACAAACTGTCCCGAAAAAGAAAATACAAAAAAATTATTAATTAAATAAAAGGTTGAAAAACCACTGATTCAAAAAGACCATCATATCTTTTATTTAACCATTTATCACTAATTAAACAATCTTCCAGGTAATTCTATGAAGAAAAATGCATCCGAATGAAAAAGAAAAAAAAAATACACCAAATTCTTCATTCACTTCGATTTTTTATTAATTTCTTTCACTCAAACACACAAATTTTCTTTAACTTACGAAGAAACACAAATATTAACTACTAGCCGACCCGTGCTCGCGTTGCTTCGCAAATTGTAACCACGAACATTTTTTGAATATTAGTATTAGCATACGAAAAAATTTCTCAATGGGACTGAGCATATTTTCTACAATAATATTAATTTTAGTTTAATGTATATATGGTTTCGCTTTTATATAATAGTATAGATTTGCGGTAAAAAAAAACAAATTTGTGTTTTTAATGTTCTCATACATCTATAGGTATGCGTTGTTACAGCCGCCCCCTAAATCGAAAAGACTAAAATTTTGTGACCAAGGGGTCACTGGATATCCACTGCTGGAGGGAACGTACCTACTCCATGCTCCCGATTACATAGCTTGAACAGCAGGTGGTTGTTTGTAGTTTGAACAACCTTAATTTGCTGGCATGTTTCCACATACATTTTTAACAAAACGATAGCAATATAGTTTCTATTTGATTTATGATGTATACTTTTACTTTTCAATATCATATATTAATAAATTTAAGAAAACAAATTTATTCGTCGCGAAAAAAATTATAGTTGATACGAACTATCAAACTTCATTCGCGACGAATTAAAAACTCTCATGTGAATATTGCTTTAGATATATTCCACCTCCTTGAGAATGGAAGACTGGAAAGGCAGGTAGTTTTGAACCTGCCCGGGAAGTATTAGCTTTCCTGGAAGAATTCTGAACAAGGACGGGAAAGATCATTATCTATACATAACAAAAAGAGGGGAAGCTTGCTATGTAGATATTCAAATAGTTGATAACGGGTGAAGTGTAGGATATAGGTACGATGTAAATGAGAAAAAAAAAAGAACTGTGATATGGGGTGATGTGTGCGGTGTCCATATACTTGACCGTTTTTACTGTTATCAACAATAGACGATTATTAAACGTCAATTAATTTTCAGTATTCAGTTCAGTTGTGATTGTATCTTCTGTGCGGTGCGTCGTCACGTCTGGCGATTGATTTGTGTTTTTTTATATATTATGGTGAGATAGAGGGTTCAACCTTACCATTTTAAGAAATTAATTAAAGTAAAACAAAAAAAAAAAAACTGAATAATTAACCAAAAAAAAAAACGACAAATAGTGAAACAGCCAAAGAAAAAACTACCAAATCAACAGGGATACAGCACAATTTTAACAATAAAATATTCAAAAATTATAAAAGGGTGAGTTTGTGAGAAGTGTAGAAAAAAAAAATTTGAAAGAACACGGAAATGTGTGGAGCTTAATTTAATAAGTCTTTCTACTATTTTAATAGGAGTATTTGGCGGTTTCCAATAAAAGCCTACGACAGTTGGGGCCGCCCTCCCTTCTTCCTTTTTCTTGTGGGACGTCCTATCGGACATACATTTTGGCGCTTCCGACTTGGTGTTCAACCAGAGCCTTCGTCCTGAGGCAGGCAACATTGCCCTCTGTGAAGACATCACCATCATAAGGCAGTTGTGCTGGTCGCAAGTGAGCGACGAAGAAAACGGATTTGTTACCACAAACCCTTATAAAAAAAAAGAATAAGGGTCACGTGAGTCTTTTTAAGAAAGGAAAACTATACCTAAACAACCTTAAAGAACCTTAAAGCTATCACCCAAAAAGAAAAACTAAAAGAAAAAAAAAATCTTACTTAGAGATATTTTGAAATCATAAAGCTCCTAACAGTTAAAGGTATATTTGATGCGGCAAATTATTTGACATAAGGGTAGATAAGAAACCAAAAAAAAACGCAAAAAGCAAACAAAAAAAAAATAAACCCCTATTAAAACGTAAAGATAGTTAAACATTCTTAATTTTATAAGACTTAAAGCTAATTGAGAACTTAAAAAGATTAAAACATAAAGACATAGGTAGTTAAAAATTCTAAATTCTAAAGTTATAAGACTTAAAGATACTTGGAAACCTAAAATTTATTAAAACAAAGGTAGTTAAAAATTCTAAGTTTATAAACGTAAAGTTACAAGAAAAACATACAGCTATTACAACTTAATGATATCTAAAATTCTAAAGCCTTTAATACGTAAAATTATCCTAAAACATAGAGATTAAAATTTAAGGATATTTAAAATTACTAAAGCTTTTAAAACTTAAAGGTACTTAAAATTATAAAAACTTACAGCTGCGTAAAAATTTTAAATTATAAAAACTTACAACTACTTAAAAATTTAAAATTATAAAAACTTACAGTTACTTAAAAATTTAAAATTATAAAAACTTAAAGATATTAAAGCTTTTAAAACTTGAAAGCCAACCACATGGTTCGCGACCACGGTGTCAAAAGTTGTAAAAATACATAATCGCCTTTGTAAATCGACGATCCATTTTTTTTAAATATTTTGTAAAAATTTCCATTTTGTTAAATCCTAATAGGAACGTGTTGCGGAAGTTTTATAAAATCGTAAATTTATACCATCTCTCATTGTAAACCCCGTTTTTGTGTCCTTTTTTTTTGATTTCATTTCAAATTTCCAGTCGAATTGGGTCAATTTTCGATGACCTTGTTATTAGTAGGCACCTATACAGAGCTCTATCTAGGTAGCATCAATGCATAAAGATAATTATTCAATTTTTTTGTCAAGTTGGGAGGCAACAAGGGGGCGTAGAGTACGCTTAACTTTTGTACATTGTTTGACTCTTATAATATTTGTATATGTAAATAAAACTCCACTTCCGTTTCATTGAAAAAAACAAAAAAATAATGTTTTTTTTTTCACGTGAATTGGCATGAATTTGAAAATACGGAAAATGGATGTACTAACTGAGTGAAAGAATTTCTAGGGGTGTGGAAGGGGGCGAAACTAACCGGAGGCCTAATGGAGTGATCTGAACGGTATTGGACCGTTATGTTAGGGGGAGTTCAAAATTTAAAGGCCGACGAACTTCCAGGTTGGGTGGGAAAAATGGCCTCGCTGCGCAGACAACCAGCAGCGCCCTAGTGTGGTGAAGTCCGTCCGCGGTCGTTTCGGTAAATTTTCGTGAGGCCTGTTTTGTGTTTTGTTGGGAGGTGAGGTCTAGCTTCGGGAACAAGATCCCCCCCCATTCCGGCGAGCTGAGCCGTGCTTCGCAAGCAGGCCGCGTTCCCGAACTAGGCATTCCGTTCCTTTTCCTTTTCGATCCGTTCCTTTTTCCTAATCCTAGATCCTGCCTAAGCCACCATACCTACCCTCTTTCCTTACATCCTCTTGCCTCGCAACAAATGGCGCCCAACGTTTAGGTTTTTGTAGTTTTCATATTTGTTTTTTTTTTTTGTCGTGATAGTCCTAACCAAACTCGCTATGGATTTTCAAGGATCGTAAGTCTGCTTCAAGAAGGTCTCTGACGTACTTAGAAGTATTGCGACGATTCCTTGAAAGTTCATAGCGACCACGGTTAATGTGTGTTTTCTGAACTTGCTGTAAATTTTTAGTTTCCGTAAGTCTTAACTAAGAAGGCCACGGGCGGACTTAGGTTAATTGCGACGGATAAATGAAAATTTACAGCGACGACAGTACCCTTACCCTGTATTGTTTTTCCTTTATCCTATCCTTAACTTTATTTTTCTTTTCTATCCAAATTTTATCTTCTTAACCTTTTGTCCAGTTTTATTTAGTTTTCTTTTGGAATCGCGTCCGTGTTTGGAAATGGTTCGAACATCGTTGCGATGATTCCAAACAATATTCGAGTTTTCGAAACTTTCTCTCTTTATGTCTGTTATCTCTTCAATACCAAGTCTTCAAAGAAAGTCCTTGAGACAGACTTGAATTGCGGGTTTGAAGAAGATAACATTGTAACGTAAAATTGTCAAATGTTTATAGTTTCCACTCATTTTCGCCACACCAAGGGATCAACATTTTAGTCCGTCCGATGTCTTATTTAATCGATACGCCAGTAGGGTCACTCCAGATCGTCAAAGGGTATACAACAAACAGCTTCCTGAAGCACCCCGTATGCTTATAGAAAACAAACAACCAAAAATACACATAACATAAAACAACTCATACAAACACTTACCTATAATTAAATCAGTTACCTATATTAAAACTAGTTTTTTGTACATCTACAAATCTTAATATATACACTGAAAGAAAAAAAAAATAACGTATACATTGAAATATCATTTATTTCAAATACTATATTTTAGTTATACCTCAAATATTTAATAGCACATAAAAAAAAAAAATTGAATACCTATACGTACATAAATATTTAAATACCTTTATTCATTTTCGTTTACAAGTATTTTTTTTTCGTTTATATACTGTTTCTCTATTTTTTATTACTTAATTTTGTTCAACTTTTTGTTTAGTTTTTATCAACAGCTCTCGTTAGCTGTTATACATTAGAAAAAAATTGAAAAGTTTTTTTTCTTGCAAATTTTTTTTTGTTTCTTAATTTAAATTTTAGGTGTTCCGCTTCACTTTTTAGTTTTACAGTCAGTAAAAGTAATTTAAGTGCATAATTGTTTTTTTTTTAAAAAGAAAATTATACTTATTTGAAATAGGAACTAGTAAAGTTTATTTTTCCAATAAGGTAATAGTTTTCTTTGTTATTTTTTTGTCGTTCGTTTTAGTTCACAGTTAGCTTTGAACTTAACACTTTATTTTTTTTGTTTTCGTTTTTCGTAAAACTTCTTACTGGAGACTTCACTCAAACTTCAAAGTTTTTTTTTCTTAGACTTTTCAATTTAATTAAGTATATTCATTTCACTTCTAATTCTTTTCAAAATTCGCATTTGAATTGTCAAACATACTTTTTCCTTGGATGGAAGGTTTTCATGTTTTTATTTTGAAACTTCAAGTCTATTTTTTTAAGTTGTTAAGTTTTGCTACATACATATTTAGTTTAAATTTTGTTTTGTTGGTCGAGTTTCTCTGAAGTTAGTCTTACCGTTTTCATTTCAATTGAGTTAATTTTGTTAATTTTGTTTTTTTTTAATCTTTAAAGATTGCTAGACGCCCAATATAGGTCTAATATATATACATATATATAAACCTAAAAATTAAAGAAAAATAGGTTTTTCAAGAACAAATTTCTTTTTCATTTTGAAACGCACATAAGAGTTTGAATTCGTTTTTGTTAAATTTTCATTTGTTGTCTAAGATATCTCGTATTTGGTAAGTTTTTTTTTGTCAAGTTTGTTAAACAGGAAATCAATTTGATAGTATTAAAGTTTTTCAATTAAGAGTTAGAACTGTTGGTCTTTTAGATTTTTCGTTTTTCACAAACTCACGAATAATTGAAATCCTTGCGACATGGCCGAGTCGAATAATAACGGTATGGACGAAAACATTTTGAAACGTATACGAGATACGCAAATGGATCAAACTAATACTAACCCAGGGTTGGTTGACAGTGGTTCATTAAGACATCGTCCACAGCTTTCACCTCCAGCACTCACCGTACAAGTAGAATCCGCCGATCATCCACTTAGTTGCGGGACTTCAATCTCCGATATCCAAGCTCCTTCTTATAGTAGTTTAAGCGATCAGGGGGCAGCTTCCAGGCCAATTCCACAGGGACATGGGAAACCCAGACCAACCAACCAGACTAACCGACCTTTAGTAGGCTCACACAATGTAGGAGAGGGTAGGAATTCTCGAGAGGGTATGGCTGGTACGGTACGGGAAAGAATTATAGTTCCAGAAGATCTTAAAGCTTACATTAACCTCGCGATAGTTAATGCTTTTTCTTCCTATCAGACTTCTGTTCGTTCTGAAATCGCCAATACATTGAAAGACGAAATCCAACAACAAATGGGAGGACTGATGAGGGAGTTGAATATGAGTAGAGCGGCTCCTTCCGTGGATCCAGCGCAAAAACCGGGAGGATCCGCCAATGCGCCTCAACCTCCAGCTCCACCGCCGGTTCTTCCCCAACCTCAGGTGAATTTAAACAACGGGGCGTTTGTTAGGGTAGGTCATCAAAATCGTAGGCAAAACGAACCTAGTAGAGTAGCTCAAGAACGCATGTACCAGCCCGAAAATTTCCAACATTTTACTGGTCAACCTCCCGTAGATAACTCGAACTATATGTTCACTCAACCTCCACCACCGATCAGTACAGTTTTCACACCTGTAAGAGGAGCAATCAAAATCAATAAGTGGAACATAAACTTTAATGGTAAACCTGATCACCTCACCGTGGAAGATTTCATATTCAGGGTAGAAACTCTTCAGGTTCAGCATGGATGCCAGTGGTCAGAAATTTTGCGTGATTTTCACTTATTGCTTTCGGGAGCTGCATACGATTGGTTCTGGCAGTTCCAGCGGAACAACTATAGACCTGATTGGGCCATGTTGAAAGACGCGTTAATGCGTCAGTTCAAAAATCTGAAGTCGGATTATGAAGTAATGCGCGACATTATGGAACGCAAACAAGCTCCTTGGGAAAATGTTGATGATTATTTCGCTGCAATCAATCGGATGAGATCGCAGTTACGAATTCAGATCCCTGAATGGGATGTAGTGAAGATTCTCAAAAAAAATCTTCATGAAAAGCTTAGGACATTGATTTTTCCAATGCCTATATTTACGCTAGATCAGCTCCGATACGCGTGCAAAGATGCGGAAGTTGCTTTCCCGAAGAGAGATCAACCTTTCGGTAAATCCTTCAAACACCCTGCAAAACTGACAGCCAATGAACTCGAATATGATGACGATGAGTTATGTCCAACAGATGAACAGGTGGCAGCTTTTCAAGTGGGTGGGACCCGCCCAAAAGTTCCTCCACGGAAGTATACCGATACCACTAAGTTAGTCTGTTGGAACTGTAAAATTGTTGGTCATACTTATTTTGAGTGTGATTCCGAAGTCTTGAATGTTTTCTGTTACAAATGTGGTAACGAGGGTGTTAAGACTCCTCACTGCCCCAAATGTAATCCGGAAAACAGGTCGAAGAACGCGAAGTCTTCGGGGGAGTCGCGTTCGACTCAGCCTTAAAACCCCCAGTGGTAGAAACCAAACGTCAAACCGATAAAATTTTAAATGAAAGTTCTGAAAAAGAAAAAACGAAAATCCAAATTTTAAAAAGAAACAAAAATGAAGATACAATAAAAGAAAAAGAAAACATAAACAGATACCCCTTAAAACCATTACATGTAAGAATTTTAGAGTATAATCAAGCCCGCAATCGAATTTTCAATAATCCCCTGCCTATAGTTTCAAAAAAACATTTTAAAAGCAAGAGAAAGATATAAGGCTAGGAAAGAACAGATAAAGAACATTTCCTCAACCGTGTTAGATAGTACTTCTGATCCTAGACCTTACGCTACTATATTAATAAAAGGAAAAGAATTATTAGGATTGTTGGATAGTGGCGCAAGTATAAGCATTCTTGGCAAGAATTGCATGCAACTGGTCCACTATCTTAATTTGCAAATTATCCCATTTACATCAGGTGTAAAAACAGCCGACGGAAAAAATCAGAAGATCGTGGGAAAAACTTTAGTGCCAGTGAATTTTAAAGGCGAAGAGAAAAACATAACATTTTTCTTGGTTCCGAATTTGGATCAAGAGGTATATTTAGGCGTTGACTTCTGGAGAAGTTTTCAACTTGCTCCTAATATAATAAGTTCCATCACTATGACAAAAGAGGCTGACCTTTCAAATGCTCACCAGTTGACTCCGGAACAGCAGGCCAGATTGGATGCGGTCAGGGAGAAATTTCTCTGCTTTGACCGAGATGGACTCGGTAAAACAACACTAATGGAACATGTCATAGATACAGGGGACGCGGCCCCTGTGAAACAGCGTCACTACCCTGTTTCGCCAGCGGTACAAGCCATTTTGTATAAAGAGCTAGACCGGATGTTGAGCCTCGGCGTTATCGAGGAGAGCGAGAGTCCGTGGTGTTCGCCAGTGGTTCTCTTGCGGAAACCAGGCAAGGATCGACTTTGCCTGGATTCTCGTAAGGTGAACTCACTGACGAAGAAAAACGCTAATCCTCTCCCCCATATCGAGGGGCTCCTCAGCCGGCTACCAGATACTTTCTACATTAGTAGTATAGATCTTAAGGAAGCATTTTGGCAAATACCTCTGGAGAAACAGAGTAGAGAAAAGACTGCCTTTGCGGTACCGGGGAGACCCTTGTACCAATTTACTGTCATGCCCTTTGGGTTGTGTAATGCAGCCCAAAGGTTGTGCCAGTTAATGGACAAGGTGATTCCTGCACGACTTAGGGACCGTGTTTTCGTGTATCTGGATGATCTTCTAATCATGGCACCAGACTTTGAAACTCATATCGCCCTGGTAGATGAAGTAGCTGAGTGCTTGCGTAAAGCAAACCTCACCATCAACATGAACAAGTCGAAGTTCTGCTTCAAAGAACTGAAGTATTTAGGGTTCATTGTTGGTGGTGGGAAACTCAAGACCGATCCGGCGAAGGTGGAGGCAATCGTGGATTTCCCGGTTCCCAAAACCCTTCGTCAGGTTCGGCGGCTGCTTGGTCTGGCAGGGTGGTATCGAAAGTTCATAAGAGACTTCTCGACCCTGACTGCACCCTTGACGGACCTACTGAAGAAAAAGAACGGCAAATTCCAAATGACGGAAGAGGCACTGGTAGCATTTGAGAATTTAAAGACAGCGTTAACTACTGCACCAGTGTTATCCCATCCCGACTTTTCCAAGAAATTCTACATCCAGTGCGATGCGTCCGATGCTGGCATAGGAGCAGTATTGTTCCAAAAAATGGACCATGATGAAGAGGTACCCATCGCTTACTTCTCGCAAAAGTTTAACAAGTGCCAGAGAAACTATAGTGTGACCGAGAAGGAGTGTATGGCTGCGGTGATGGCCGTGAAAAAGTTTAGGCCGTATGTCGAAGGCATGGACTTCACCATCATAACAGATCATTCCAGCCTTCAATGGTTAATGAGCATGAAGGACCTGAGCGGTAAACTCGCCAGGTGGAGTTTGCTGTTACAGTCCTATGTCTTCGACATACAACACCGAAAAGGATCGTTAAACGTGGTGCCCGACACTCTTTCTCGGGTGCATGTGGATTCTCTGGTACTTGAAGAAGTAGCGCCTCTAATCAATCTGGATTCGGAAGAGTTTCGTTCAGAAGAGTATAAAAGTCTAATTGAAACAATTAAAGAGCATCAGGAAGAATTGCCTGACTTAAAAGTCGAAGATGGCTTTGTATACAAGCGTACATTTAGGCGTGAGGGTGATGAAGTAATGTTAGAACATTCATGGTTACTGTGGATACCTTCTGGTCTTACCGAAGACTTAATATCTAAGGCTCATAATCCTCCAACATCTGCCCATGGGGGTATTTCGAAGACGCTTCACAGAATCCGCCAACATTTTCATTGGCCAAACATGACAGTCCAAATTCGTCAATATGTCTCTAATTGTTCAGTGTGCAAACAGAGCAAGGCAACTAATCAACTTTCCCGACCGCCTATAGTTACGTCTTACTGTACTAGTCGTCCGTTCGAAAAGTTATATGTTGATTTTTTAGGTCCTTACCCGAGATCTAAAACCGGAAATGCCTATGTTTTTGTCGTCCTTGACCATTTATCCAAATTTGTATTTTTAAAAGCTCTGAAAAATGCGAATACTACGAGCATCATAAGATTTTTGCGTGATGATGTATTCAATATCTTTGGCGTACCTAATATCATCCATTCAGATAACGGGAAACAATTTTTGGCGAAAGATTTCCAAAATTTCCTGTCTAGCTACGGTGTAAGACATTTCAAAACGGCGAACTATGCACCGCAATCGAATGCGTTGGAGAGGGTCAACCGTTCGTTGTTAGCGGCTATTCGATCCTATCTTAAAACAGACCAACGCGAATGGGACAGGCACCTCGGTGAGATCGCCTGTGCGTTAAGGAGTTCCGTTCATGGCTCTATCGGTGTGGCACCATATTACGCTTTGTTTGGCACCAATATGATGACTCACGGTAGTAGTTATGAACTGGCCCGCAAACTCAACGCGATAGACGACAACGAGCTGTTAACCATTCCTCGACAAAGTCGATTGCAGTGCATACGGAACCAGCTCCGAGAAAATATTTTGAAAGCAAACGATAAAGCAGCCAAGACATACAACACCCGTACTAAAAGCGTTAGATTTCTGCCTGGACAGGAAGTATATAGAAGAAATTTTATTTTGAGCGATTCCTCTAAAAATCTAAGCGCTAAACTTTCGCCAAAATACATAAAATGCCGCATAGTACAACCCATAGTCAATCAAATGTATGAATTAGAAAATTTAGCTGGAAAAAAGATCGGTACGTTTCACGCTAAAGATCTAAAACAGTAAAATGTCATTTCACGAAACTCCTCTTGTGCCTTTGCGTTAAATTCGGAGGAGCCGTGTACAGAGGGCAAACCTTAACCCGTATGTTCCACCATAGCTATATAATTATAACAACTACATAGGTTCCTTAGGGTTAGCTTGAATATTTGAGTGGTGTTCTAGCAAAAGATCCTAATTCGTTTACTTGGTATCGAAATCACTCTTAGATATTACTGATTACACTTCCTTGGTTTTGTGTTACTAACCGTGAAGTACCTACACCTGAAATCCATTAGTAGTAATTTGCAAACCCTTCGCGTCACCAAAGACCTGACCTACATCACTACTACTTCGGTTAACGCCTTTAATTATTTTTGTCAAAAGTACCTGAAAATTCCATCTATAAAGCACACAATCATTTTTTTTATAGAATTTATAAAGAATATATGTATAATTACTATTATTTATAGAATTTATTAATCGCGTATAATCGTTCCTTAATAATTTTTGATTTCAGTTTAGGCTTTAATAAATAACATCTGTGATATTACTTTTAGGAATCCGCAATGATTTAAAACTAATAATCTGTGATATTTACAAATTTATTTTCTAAGTATTATTATTCCAAATGATATTTCTCTTTATTTGATATAGTACGTGTTAATTTATTGGTGTCGTCGATTTATTTATTTACTAGCTGCTAGAAACAAAATTAAAACTACCCCTGCTCAATCCAACACTCACCGGTTGATTGATGGTAGGTTGAGGATAGTGGAACGTGAAGTTTACGGCTGTGGCAGGTGACTTCAATGCATTATAGTATTGGTTGTTCGTCGGATAGCATGCCCATACAATACGGCGTCCTTTTTAACTAGCTTAAAGAAAATGAATTATTAATTAAAAGAAAAAAATTATTATTGACAAACAAACCTTAGATACTTTATAACAAACCCAAGTCTCCGTTATATATATATAGGCGAAGGAATTGTAGCCAGGATCTTTGCCCGGCTGATATCGTGGGTTAACTCCCCACAAATGATTCTCTATAATGAACAGGCCAGCTTTTTGTTCGTCCTTTTATTGGAATAAATCCAAAAAAAACCCGAACATTTGTTACAGCCGCCCCCTAAATCGAAAAGACTAAAATTTTGTGACCAAGGGGTCACTGGATATCCACTGCTGGAGGGAACGTACCTACTCCATGCTCCCGATTACATAGCTTGAACAGCAGGTGGTTGTTTGTAGTTTGAACAACCTTAATTTGCTGGCATGTTTCCACATACATTTTTAACAAAACGATAGCAATATAGTTTCTATTTGATTTATGATGTATACTTTTACTTTTCAATATCATATATTAATAAATTTAAGAAAACAAATTTATTCGTCGCGAAAAAAATTATAGTTGATTCGAACTATCAAACTTCATTCGCGACGAATTAAAAACTCCCATGTGAATATTGCTTTAGATATATTCCACCTCCTTGAGAATGGAAGACTGGAAAGGCAGGTAGTTTTGAACCTGCCCGGGAAGTATTAGCTTTCCTGGAAGAATTCTGAACAAGGACGGGAAAGATCATTATCTATACATAACAAAAAGAGGGGAAGCTTGCTATGTAGATATTCAAATAGTTGATAACGGGTGATGTGTAGGATATAGGTACGATGTAAATGAGAAAAAAAAAAGAACTGTGATATGGGGTGATGTGTGCGGTGTCCATATACTTGACCGTTTTTACTGTTATCAACAATAGACGATTATTAAACGTCAATTAATTTTCAGTATTCAGTTCAGTTGTGATTGTATCTTCTGTGCGGTGCGTCGTCACGTCTGGCGATTGATTTGTGTTTTTTTATATATTATGGTGAGATAGAGGGTTCAACCTTACCATTTTAAGAAATTAATTAAAGTAAAACAAAAAAAAAAAACTGAATAATTAACCAAAAAAAAAAACGACAAATAGTGAAACAGCCAAAGAAAAAACTACCAAATCAACAGGGATACAGCACAATTTTAACAATAAAATATTCAAAAATTATAAAAGGGTGAGTTTGTGAGAAGTGTAGAAAAAAAAAATTTGAAAGAACACGGAAATGTGTGGAGCTTAATTTAATAAGTCTTTCTACTATTTTAATAGGAGTATTTGGCGGTTTCCAATAAAAGCCTACGACAGTTGGGGCCGCCCTCCCTTCTTCCTTTTTCTTGTGGGACGTCCTATCGGACATACATTTTGGCGCTTCCGACTTGGTGTTCAACCAGAGCCTTCGTCCTGAGGCAGGCAACATTGCCCTCTGTGAAGACATCACCATCATAAGGCAGTTGTGCTGGTCGCAAGTGAGCGACGAAGAAAACGGATTTGTTACCACAAACCCTTATAAAAAAAAAGAATAAGGGTCACGTGAGTCTTTTTAAGAAAGGAAAACTATACCTAAACAACCTTAAAGAACCTTAAAGCTATCACCCAAAAAGAAAAACTAAAAGAAAAAAAAAATCTTACTTAGAGATATTTTGAAATCATAAAGCTCCTAACAGTTAAAGGTATATTTGATGCGGCAAATTATTTGACATAAGGGTAGATAAGAAACCAAAAAAAACGCAAAAAGCAAACAAAAAAAAAATAAACCCCTATTAAAACGTAAAGATAGTTAAACATTCTTAATTTTATAAGACTTAAAGCTAATTGAGAACTTAAAAAGATTAAAACATAAAGACATAGGTAGTTAAAAATTCTAAATTCTAAAGTTATAAGACTTAAAGATACTTGGAAACCTAAAATTTATTAAAACAAAGGTAGTTAAAAATTCTAAGTTTATAAACGTAAAGTTACAAGAAAAACATACAGCTATTACAACTTAATGATATCTAAAATTCTAAAGCCTTTAATACGTAAAATTATCCTAAAACATAGAGATTAAAATTTAAGGATATTTAAAATTACTAAAGCTTTTAAAACTTAAAGGTACTTAAAATTATAAAAACTTACAGCTGCGTAAAAATTTTAAATTATAAAAACTTACAACTACTTAAAAATTTAAAATTATAAAAACTTACAGTTACTTAAAAATTTAAAATTATAAAAACTTAAAGATATTAAAGCTTTTAAAACTTGAAAGCCAACCACATGGTTCGCGACCACGGTGTCAAAAGTTGTAAAAATACATAATCGCCTTTGTAAATCGACGATCCATTTTTTTTAAATATTTTGTAAAAATTTCCATTTTGTTAAATCCTAATAGGAACGTGTTGCGGAAGTTTTATAAAATCGTAAATTTATACCATCTCTCATTGTAAACCCCGTTTTTGTGTCCTTTTTTTTTGATTTCATTTCAAATTTCCAGTCGAATTGGGTCAATTTTCGATGACCTTGTTATTAGTAGGCACCTATACAGAGCTCTATCTAGGTAGCATCAATGCATAAAGATAATTATTCAATTTTTTTGTCAAGTTGGGAGGCAACAAGGGGGCGTAGAGTACGCTTAACTTTTGTACATTGTTTGACTCTTATAATATTTGTATATGTAAATAAAACTCCACTTCCGTTTCATTGAAAAAAACAAAAAAATAATGTTTTTTTTTTCACGTGAATTGGCATGAATTTGAAAATACGGAAAATGGATGTACTAACTGAGTGAAAGAATTTCTAGGGGTGTGGAAGGGGGCGAAACTAACCGGAGGCCTAATGGAGTGATCTGAACGGTATTGGACCGTTATGTTAGGGGGAGTTCAAAATTTAAAGGCCGACGAACTTCCAGGTTGGGTGGGAAAAATGGCCTCGCTGCGCAGACAACCAGCAGCGCCCTAGTGTGGTGAAGTCCGTCCGCGGTCGTTTCGGTAAATTTTCGTGAGGCCTGTTTTGTGTTTTGTTGGGAGGTGAGGTCTAGCTTCGGGAACAAGATCCCCCCCCATTCCGGCGAGCTTAGCCGTGCTTCGCAAGCAGGCCGCGTTCCCGAACTAGGCATTCCGTTCCTTTTCCTTTTCGATCCGTTCCTTTTTCCTAATCCTAGATCCTGCCTAAGCCACCATACCTACCCTCTTTCCTTACATCCTCTTGCCTCGCAACAGCGTGTGTAAATATCCATAGACACATTTTTTGTATTCATCTGCTCATGTTCTGTGCAGTGCAACTGACTTAACCTACCCACATTTGTGTGCTCTTTTTATCGAAGTCATTGTAAGTATCGGGTGATTTTTTTGAGGTTAGGATTTTCATGCATTAGTATTTGACAGATCACGCGGGATTTCAGACATGGTGTCAAAGAGAAAGATGCTCAGTATGCTTTGACATTTCATCATGAATAGACTTACTAACGAGCAACGCTTGCAAATCATTGAATTTTATTACCAAAATCAGTGTTCGGTTCGAAATGTGTTTCGCGCTTTTTTATCGACAAATTTTGTTCAGCGATGAGGCTCATTTCTGGTTGAATGGCTACGTAAATAAGCAAAATTGCCGCATTTGGAGTGAAGAGCAACCAGAAGCCGTTCAAGAACTGCCCATGCATCCCGAAAAATGCACTGTTTGGTGTGGTTTGTACGCTGGTGGAATCATTGGACCGTATTTTTTCAAAGATGCTGTTGGACGCAACGTTACGGTGAATGGCGATCGCTATCGTTCAATGCTAACAAACTTTTTGTTGCCAAAAATGGAAGAACTGAACTTGGTTGACATGTGGTTTCAACAAGATGGCGCTACATGCCACACAGCTCGCGATTCTATGGCCATTTTGAGGGAAAACTTCGGAGAACAATTCATCTCAAGGAATGGACCGGTAAGTTGGCCACCAAGATCATGCGATTTGACGCCTTTAGACTATTTTTTGTGAGGCTACGTCAAGTCTAAAGTCTACACAAATAAGCCAGCAACTATTCCAGCTTTGGAAGACAACATTTCCGAAAAAATTCGGGCTATTCCGGCCGAAATGCTCGAAAAAGTTACCCAAAATTGGACTTTCCGAATGGACCACCTAAGACGCAGCCGCGGTCAACATTTAAATGAAATTATCTTCAAAAAGTAAATGTCATGGACCAATCTAACGTTTCAAATAAAGAATCGATGAGATTTTGCAAATTTTATGCGTTTTTTTTTTAAAAAAAGTTCTCAAGCTCTTAAAAAATCACCCATTACCTTCTTCGAGTTATTTGTAAAGAAAATTAATTTTAAATTAATTTCAGTTTTATTGTTCGAGGAAGTGATACTGTTGACGTCAGTTTTATTAAATTCAAATAATTTACATATTGTACATATATTCAAATTCAAATAATGCACACAAAATGTAAAGCATACTTTTAGGTATTTTGTTCTCTACGTAACGCTAATTAAGTTATCATATGTTCTTAATGAAGTTGAGTAATCTGTAAACTTTTTTTGTTATTCACCTCTCCGCAAACTAAGTTTGTGTATTCACCACCGTGATAGTCGCTTTGACTAAGCTAAGTTCTTATTTTAATTTCTTTTGTAAGTTAGTTCTTAATTTATATTTGAAGAATAAAGACATTTATTAACTAATAGTTCAAAAGGTAAAAAACTGGTTATTGTGTTTTTTATTTCTATTGGTACTGCAAAGAATTTATATTACAGCTTATCATTATTTGACCCTGGGATTTATATTGGAATCCCCCCAACATTTTTTTTTGGTCCAATCGAGCCGAATGCTGATTTATGGACAGCAATTAATTTTGTGAACCCAACTCATATCCCTTTGAGTTATTTTTTTTTGGACAAAATTGAATTGGTGCGAATCTTGATGATTGGATGGAATCTTTTGGACTTTTGCGAGAAAGACTTTTTATGTAAATTGTGCACTCCTATTGGAAATCCTATATCCCTTTACCCAAGGTAGGTGCTGTGCATTAAAATTTGGTGATGATTTTATACATTTATTTGGTATAATTATAATTATTACATAAAATAATTATTTTTGACCGTGATTAATATAATTTTATTAGTTTATCAATTTATTGGTGTATTAATTTTATTGGCTTATGCAAATTAAATTAAAGACATTTTATTTAAAAAACTTATTTAATGAAAATTTGATTAAAGTGATATAAAATATTTGAATGTGGGTATATTTGATACGATTTTTGATCGAAAGTTTTGAGTACAGTTTCCCTACGGTTTATTTTAGCCTCGTGATAAAGTACAGTTTCCCTACGGTTTCTTATTAATCTCGTGATATAGTACAGTTTTCTTACGGTATTTTTTTAAAACCTTTTAAGGATTATCTAATCTTTATAGGAATTGATTTTCTGGGATTTTCTTGGTGAACAACAATTTATTTTTTAAGATAATTTTCGGTTCTTCTATTTTAAAAGAATTTTTTTTGGTTTTTTAAAGTAAAATTTGTTCAGAAATTTGATTATTTCTATTTTTTTGGAAGTTTATTGCAATTTGTGCACCTTTTTTCTTCGTTTGAGAACAAGTTGATTTTCTTTTCATCGTTTTTTTGAAAATGGCTGCATCTAAAGATTTCTTTCTGAGCGTTAAGCAAATAAACGAAACAATTGAAAGTTTTCGGAATGTACCAAACAAAGATACAATGACTTGTGGTATGTTCAAGGTTTGGAAAAAGGAATTCGAAGATTTATGGGATAACTTTCGCACAGTGTATGCAAAATGTTTAAGTAATGAGGATAAAACCATAGACGATGAAAAATTATCGACAATAAAGGCAAAATACAATTCAGTATTACTTAATTATTTCAGTACAGTAGGTAGTATAATAGATACAATTGAGATGGGTACAATTAGTAAAAACAAGGAAACCGAAATTAAAGAAGATTTAAAACATTCTCAAATATCTGAGTCCACTAAACCAGATTTTGGAATTAAAGTTCCACCTTGCGACGTTGAATGTTTTGAGGGTGATTACAAATCCTGGCCTACCTTTCGTGACATGTTCACATGTATTTATGCAAACCACCCCCGTTTAAGTGATGTAGAAAAACTATATCATCTACGCTTAAAAACCAAAAAGGAAGCTCATGATATTGTCGACAAGTTTTCACTGACTGCAGATAATTTTACTCTTGCGTGGGAAGCTTTAAAATCCCAGTATGAAAATAAAAGGATCTTAATAAATACTCAACTTAAAACACTTTTTTCAATTCCATCGATTACTACTGAAAGTGGATCTGCCTTAAGAAAATTACATAGAACCGTGCGCGATTGTTTAGGGATTCTTTCAAGTTTTAGCGTTAAGACTGAAAACTGGGATCCGATTTTAGTTTTTCTTGTTTCGCAAAAGCTACCTGAAAATACTTTGTTCCTTTTTGAACAAAGTTTGAAAACAGAAACAGAAGTTCCAACCTGGCAATCCTTGGAGGATTTTCTCGCTTCCAGATATAAAATTCTTGAATCTGTGGAAGAAGTAACGCAATGCTCCCGTAAAAAAGCTAATCACATTTCAAATTCAAATTCCAATTTTAAGAAAGTTAACTCATTTCATTCTGCAGAAAAGAGTTTTTGTTGTAAAATATGCAACAGTAATCATCCCTTGCGTTTATGTAAGAAATTTTTAGACATGAATGTCGCATCTCGACGTAAGCTGGTTCAATCCCAAAAGTACTGCTACAACTGTCTTGCACTCACACATTCGGTATACGAATGCAAAAGTAAAGTGTCCTGTGACAAGTGTGGTAGACGACACCATAGCTTACTGCACTTTACTTCACCAGAACCCACCCCTCCAGATACAAGATCTTATTCGCAACCCAACACTTCATTAAGTACCATCCCCATACAGTCCACTTCTATTGCTCAGCAAACAACCATCCATTAGTTCAGGAAAAGATGTTTCATCTGATTCTTCAACTCTTCAAAGTTTTCTGGTAAACCAGAAAAGGAATATTTTGTTAGCAACAGCTTTGGTTAAAATTACTGTTCATAACCAAACATTTCTCCTGAGAGCTTTGATCGACCCTGGATCTGAAGCTACATACATATTGCAATCTGTAGTGACCCGATTTAAGCTTTTCACCCGTTCAACCAATGCGTCTATTTGTGGCATTGGAGGAGTTCAAAGTGAACTTTCAACGAGTATGTGTCCTCTCACTCTCGAATCTCGCATCAACCCTGATGTACAAATTCCCATTGCAGCTGTTGTTTTGAAAAAGCTGACAGGTAATTTGCCATCGCAGACTGTTGACGCATCAAACTTGGTTGAGCTCAAAAGATTGCGATTGGCAGATCCTAATTTTGATAAACCCGCTTCTATAGATATGTTGATAGGAGCAGATATTTACCCTCTTATTTTGTGTGAAGGTATAAAGAGAGAAAAAGACCTTTCTCCAATTGCACAAAATACGGTTTTTGGGTGGATAATTTCAGGCCCATGTAATGAAAATCCAAACAAAACAACCCTTAATACATTTTTTATTAGACTTTTACTTTTGAAACAAGTTCAAAGGTTTTGGGAACTCGAAGAGGTTCCATATGTCAAACCCTTATCTGATGAAGATAAATTTTGTGAAAAATTTTATGTGGATACCACAATTCGAAATAAAGATGGTCGTTATATAGTGAAACTTGCCTGGCAAAAATTCCTCGTTTCAAACCCTCCTAGTGGGTGCCGGGCGGTAATGATCACCACAGTTGTCTTGTATGTTGTCAAGATGGGGATCAGCTAAGGTCAGGTTGAATTGCTGAAGTTTCCTACTCCTTAATAGTAGCAAGCCTTGGCAATGCAATTTGACCATAGATACGAGGTCCCTAATTTCAGTGGTGGTGTGAGCGTTTTTACATAATCCGTGCCGAAGAATGAAAGGCTGGGGGGCAAACCAGTCGCTAACGAGCTCATTCGGATGCCTTGGCAGGGTCCGTCTTATTTTTCTGCCTTACCCCGGTATATCGGCTCTGCCGGGGCTGACCTTTTTTTTCCGACCTACTCGTGGGACCAACATACAAAACTTAAACAAAATGGACGAAACTGACCTTACTGACTTAGAACCATCCGCAGACTTGGAGGATGAACTCTTGGCCTCCAGCCAGGAGACCATAAAGGGGAGCTCATTTAGCGCTGGTAGTTCCAGCACTTGTGAGCAACCCAAAACCACAGGAAGTATAGGCGGTGCTATTCATAGCACTCCTGTACTTCCTAAACCACATACCAATCCGAAACCCTCTAGTAGCAGTGCAACTCGAGGAACCAAAAAGCCATCAGAAGGCGTTCTTCTCAAGAACCGCTTCAAAACGGCCTCTTTTATTCTTGCCAAGATTGCCAAGAATGAAGAGACCGGAGCGATTCATGAGAAGGACGCCCTAGTTAAAATAAAGTACCAGAAGGTTGTTGATGAATACAACAACCTTCTGGCCAGCCGAGAAAAGGCCGTCAAGCGAAACAGATCTCAGGAAGAGATCTGCACGTCTCAGAAAAAGAGCAAGCTTGACGGCCGGATAAAGCCAGGGAAAGCACCATCTTCTGGAGCAGCGCAACTGCGTACTCTTAGTGAGGTTGTCAGGGATGACCTCCAAGTGGCAGTTGTGGATGAGCTCTCCACTAACAGCAAAGGTCTGCTGAACGTGTGGAACTCTATCGAGGGCAAGCTCTCTGAGATGGTGTTTTCATACACAATAAGTAACAGTGAGGGCCCCTACCCTAGTTTTGACTCTGGCGAGATGCTCAGGGGGTATAGGGTAATCAAGTGTGCTGACAGGTTTTCTAGGGATTTCCTTAGTGAAAGCATTGCTAAGGTTAGCAATGCCTGGGAGGGCTTGAAGCTCAAGCTTATCCCGGCTAAGGACATCCCTAGACAACCGAAGGCTCGCATTTGGTTACCGCTCATGAGCATAAAGCCAAGCGGACAGGATTTGATCCGCGGTCTTCAGAGGCAAAATCCGCTGGTCCCCATGCACGATTGGGCTGTGATTAAGGCAGAAGAACCACAGAAGACCAGCGCCTCTTACCTTCTGAGGATTAGCGAGGAAAGCCTAGGGGCTCTCGAAAAGGCCGATCATAAGCTTAGTTTTGGCATAAGAAATGCCAAAATTAAAATTCTGCAGAGTCAGGGAGCAGACACCGACAAAGCTGATGACAACGTCGAGGTTGACGATATT
This sequence comes from Eupeodes latifasciatus, assembly GCA_920104205.1. NCBI lineage: Eukaryota > Metazoa > Arthropoda > Insecta > Diptera > Syrphidae > Eupeodes > Eupeodes latifasciatus. The sequence goes on along the minus strand of OV049926.1, from coordinate 98,700,658 downwards.
GTTAGCGGAGTCGAGGTCCCCAGCGAGTTGCCGGGCCCTAGCTCTGCAGCCAAAAATAAAAATTAAAAAACGCGCTGAAGGTCGTCCAGATTAATCTGAAGCACTCCAAGTGTGCTTCAGATAATCTGAGAGTTTTCCTTAGGGAGGAAAACTTCGACATTGGCGTTATCCAAGAACCGTGGATCAACGGCCTCAAGGTGCGGGGCCTCCAAGACAACCAATACGACCTCTTTTATAAAACCGCAGACCAAGACCAAGGTAATCCCAGAACTTGTATTTTAGCTAAGAAACATTTAAAAGGTTTTTTATGTCCAAATTTTAGCACTCCTGATCTGACAGTTGTCAGATTCGAAGACAAAAATACACAGGGTTTGCTGCTGGCCTCTTTCTACTCTGCCCACAATGCATCATCACCTCCGGAGGAGGTGCGCAAAATTATAAACAAAGCTGAGATCGATAAGGCAAACCTTCTGATCGGAGGCGACGCGAATGCTCGGCATACCCTTTGGGGAAGCTCTGAAATCAACGAACGAGGTGAGTCACTTTTTGATTTTATTATTGCACATAATATGACCATTTGTAACAGAGGCAATACTCCCACTTTCGTCTTTCCGAGCTCGGAAACTTATGATGGATGGGAGGATGTGCTTGATGTTACTTTAGTAAACAACCGTAATTTATTAGTGGAGAATTGGAGAGTTTCCCCTTTGAATTCGTTTTCGGATCACAAGTGGATTCTTTTTCAAATTAATTTCGAGTCGAAAAACCCTCCACCTTATAGAAATCCCAGAAGAACTGACTGGAAGAAATTCAGTCAAATTGCTAATTCCAAACTGAGCAACTTACCGAGTCTAGCAGAATCGATAGTAGACCTTGAATCAAAGGTGAAAACCTTTGAAACTTCTATAAGTAAAGCTTTTAGAGTCTCTTGCCCAGTTAAATACAGCCGTAAAACCCTTCCTTCTTGGTGGAATGAAGAACTGTCCAGTCTTAGGAAAATGACGAGGACAATTTTTAACATCTGCCACAAACATAAGTTTTACCAACCGTATAAAGACTCTCTTAAAATTTACAAGAAAGCCCTGTCATCAGCCAAAAGACAAGGCTGGAGAGATTACTGTCAATCAATCGAAGACATAAAGGACTCCGCAAGGCTCAGCAAAATTCTATCGAAGGAACATTGTAATCCTTCATTTCTGAAAAAGCCTGATGGAACCTGGACAGCCTCTCCAGCCGAATCTCTTGAGCTACTGATGAAGACGCACTTTCCGGGTTGCGAGAGCGACAACCCCGAACTGCGTGAAACCACAGAGCTAAACGTAGCTCATGTGGAGCAAATCAATTCCGTCATAACCAGAGAAAATATTGTGTGGGCCATCAATACTTTCTCTCCATATAAATCCCCAGGCATGGATGGCATACTGCCAGTTATGCTTCAAAAGTTGCATGATGTGGCAGCTCCATGGCTGGAACAAATTTTCAAAGGATGCCTCCTTCTCAAACATGTGCCCATGTCGTGGAGACAGGTGAAGGTAGTTTTTATCCCGAAAGTGGGTAGGCGTGGTCACGAATCTGCGAAGGATTTCAGACCAATAAGCTTAACATCTTTTGTGCTTAAAACCTTGGAACGCATTCTTGATTACCATATTAGAGAAATCCTAGATGGAAGACCTCTCGAAAGCTCTCAGCATGCCTATCTTAAGGGCAAATCTACGGAGACTGCCCTCCATGAGGTAGTGCGTACTGTAGAAAAAACAATCCATTATAAAGAATTTACTCTTGCCACATCTTAGACATAGAAGGTGCTTTTAACAATGTCCTAACCGAATCCATAGAAGAATCGCTCGTGAAGTTCGGTGTAGAATACTTCATTCGAGAATGGATTATCTCCATGCTCAGTGGTAGGAAGATTCAAGCCACTCTAGGCAATACAACCGCAACAAAACACGTAAGTAGGGGAACACCCCAGGGTGGTGTCCTTTCGCCTCTCTTGTGGCTTCTGGTCATGGATACAATTCTCGTTAATTTAGAGAGATGTGGAGTGAAGGCGGTAGCCTATGCGGATGATTTGGTGCTATTGGTGTCAGGAAAGTACACCTCTGTGATTAGTGAAATCACGGAGTCAGCTTTGAAGAAAGTTAGCAGCTGGGCCACTAGTTGTGGACTAGGAGTTAACCAAAGTAAAACTGAACTGATGCTCTTTACCACCAAAACTAAAGTACCGCCTTTCACGCTACCTCGACTCAACGGTCAAATCCTTTCATTGTCTTCCAGTGCAAAATATTTGGGAGTTATACTCGACCCTAAATTAAACTGGAAGCGAAATATTGAAGTGCGGGTTAAGAAGGCCTGTGTTGCCTTCTACGCCTGCAGCAAAACCTTCGGCAAAAAGTGGGGACTTCAGTCGAAGATGATTTTATGGACGTACACAGCCGTAGTACGACCAATCTTAACTTATGGTTCGATTGTGTGGTGGCCTGCTCTTAGCAAAGCCTATAATATCGATAAGCTAAAGAAGGTTCAGAGAACAGCTTGCGTGGGCACCACAGGGGCCATGCGTACGTGCCCAACGGACGCCTTAAACGTTATTATGGATCTTCTACCAATCGACCTTTTTATTAAATACATAGTTTCCTGCAGCGCTATTAGGCTGAAGGAATCAAACAGCTGGTTGTCAAAACCTTATGGTCACAGCAACACAGCGAAATTGATTCCCCCAGATATTATCTCGGTAGACACTGACTACTGCACTCCTACTTTGAGCCTTAGTAGGGGTTTTAAGGTCTTTTTCCCATCCAGAGAGGATTGGGAGGATGACATCGTGTCGATAGGTTTCGATACAACCATCTTTACTGACGGCTCAAAGATGGAGTGCGGAGTTGGTTCTGGGATCTTTTCTGAGTCCCTAAATGTAGCTAAATCCTTTAGGCTTCCTGACTTTGCTAGTGTTTTTCAGGCTGAACTGCTGGCAATTAGGGAGGCATGTAAGATTCTTAAACAAAGCCCAAACCAAAACCGAAATGCGGCTATCTTCACAGACAGTCAGGCAGCTATCAAAGCCATTAACTCGGCTACATCCTCATCTAAATTGGTCCAGCAATGTCGCGATGAGCTTGCGAGCCTGAACATTAACCTCGGTATCACCCTGATCTGGGTTCCGGGCCATAGTGGTATCGTGGGAAATGAACGGGCCGACGAGCTAGCCAGGCAAGGATCGGCCCTTCATAGCTCACTTGCGGAAATGGTTAACATTCCTCTTGGTGCTATGAAGGGTAAAATCTTTTCCATCTACCAAACTGAATCAAACCGAAGGTGGAGCAATTTACCCAACTGCATTATATCTAGGAAGATATGGCCCACCTATAATAAAACCCGTACAAACGATCTTCTATGCAGGGCAGGCCAAGACAGGACATAGCCAGGATTGTTGCGGTTTGTACCGGACATTGGCCCATAGGAGTTCATGCAGAGAAGTTGGGTATCTCTTATAACACCTTTTGCCGTAGTTGCGGCGACCAAAGAGAAAGTGAAACGATAATCCATTTCCTCTGCAAATGTCCTGCCTTGGCAAGCACTAGAATGAAATGCTTTGGGAAAGCATTCTTTCACGAACTGGATGAGCTATCTGAGACAAAGATTAGAGACCTAATCTCTTTTCTCAATGCGACAAAATGGCTCTAATTTAATCGCTATAAATCTTCTCCTTTCTTTCACAGGTCAAACGAGTTTTGGTATCAAAACGGCGCACTACAGCGCTAATTGGATCTCAGGCTAGGTCTGCCCTGAGATCGCCATTTCTACCTACCTACCTATAGTGAAACTTCCATTCAAGCCCAACTTTAACGTTTTAGATTTGGGCCTTTCCAGAAATATAGCAGTTTCTCAGTATCTGCGTCAAGAGAAACGTCTTCTTAACGATATGTGTCAGAAAGAAGAATACAACAAAGTTCTAAAGGAATATGTTTCGTTAAAACATATGTCCTTTGTGCCACAATGTAGTTTGAATCTTTCCAGTCCGCACTTTTACCTACCGCATCATGCTGTGGTAAAACCAGATAGCGCTTCGACAAAGGTAAGAGTTGTATTCAATGCAAGTGCATCTATACACAAAGGAATAAGTCTTAACGACATTCTTTACAGTGGCCCTGCTTTGCAAAACGATTTGCAAACTATTTTGTTAAGATGGCGATTATATCCATATGTTTTCAATAGCGATATTGAAAAGATGTATCGCCAAATATATGTTCACCAGAGTCATCGAAAATTCCAACGGATTATCTGTCGATCTTTTGATTCAGAATCAGATTTAGCTGATTTTGAAATCAACCGAGTTACGTTTGGAGTTAACTGTGCTCCATACTTAGCAATCCGAACGTTGCACCAACTTGCTTTGGACGAAGCAAATAAATATCCCTTAGCAAAAGAAGTGGTGCTTTCGGATTTTTACGTTGATGATGTTTTCTCTGGAGGTTTCAGTCTGGATCTAGTCCTAAAAATTCAGGAAGAATTGAAATCACTTCTTTTGGCTGGCGGATTTAGTTTGAAGAAATGGACCGCTAACCACCCTCGCTTGTTGGAAAACATCCCTAGGGGGGATGTTTTAGATCAACACTTTCTTATGTTCGAAGAGTCTTCACATTCGAAAGTTCTGGGCGTTGGGTGGAATGCGAGGGAAGATTCCTTTTATATTCGTTGTGAACTATTTCCTCTACCAGATTCTGGTATGACAAAACGTGAATTGTTTTCAAATATTTCAAAAATATATGACCCTATCGGTTGGCTAGCACCAACAACAATTTTATTAAAAATATTGATGCAAGATGTCTGGAAGGACAAAACAGAGTGGGATGTTCCCATAAAACCCAATCGTGTAGAAACTTGGAAAGAATTTGTGAAATCTTTTCCAATTATAAAAGATATTAAAATCCAAAGATGGATTAATTATACCCCAGAGATGTGTGTAGAAATACACGGCTTTTGTGATGCATCTCTCAGTGCGTACGCTGCCACCGTTTACTCAAGGATTTCAGATTCATCTGGAAACGTTTTTAGTTACCTTCTTACCTCAAAAACGAAAGTAGCTCCCCTGAAAGCTATTTCGATACCTCGGCTAGAGCTTTGTGGAGCTCTTTTGCTAACAAAGTTAGTAAACGCTGTACAAAGCAGTCTACGCCTTAAAAATTGTCCTGTCTACCTTTGGACGGACTCGATGATTGTACTTTATTGGATTCGTGACTGTCCATCTCGGCTTGAAACCTTTGTCCGAAACCGGGTGTCTAAAGTACAAACTGAATGTCCTCCAGGTAGCCTTTGGAAACATGTTCCTTCAGAACAAAATCCCGCTGACGTCGCTTCTCGAGGTGTTATGCCTCAAAACTTAATAAATAATACCCAATGGTGGCACGGTCCAAGTTGGTTAAAGTCTTCAAAGGAAACTTGGCCAGTAACAAAAATTCAAGAGGACTCCGATTGGAATCTTGAAATAAAACAAATAAAAAGCTTCGTTGTGAATCAAAATTTCAGTCATGACATTTTGAAAAGATTTTCGTGCTATGCTCATGCTGTAAAAGTAATAGCCTATTGCTTTAGATTTATCAATCTCGCTTCTCCCAAAAGAAAAAGGTTCTATCCCTATAGATACTTTTCTAAAAATTTAAGAAATCATGAAATAGTCTTTGTTAAAACCCGCCTAGTTATACTAGCACAACGCCTTTATTTTAGTGAAGAATACAAAGCTCTTTATAACTCAAAACCATTGAGTAAAAATAGTACAATTTTGATTCTTAATCCCTCCCTAGACCCTGACTTTATAATTAGAGTAAACGGTCGTTTAACAAATGCAAATTTGAGTTATAACGAAAAATTCCCCATTATTTTGCCATATTCATGTCCATTATCAAAATTGTTGGTTGGATTTGTCCATAAAATTTCCCTACATGGAGGGAACCAGCAAGTTTTGTACTTAATGCGAAAAGAGTTTTGGATACCAAAATTAAAAAACTTAATAAAATTCTGTGTAAATCGTTGCTCAGTTTGTGTCTTGCACAAAAAGGATTTTCAAACCCAGCTGATGGGAACACTCCCACCAGAAAGGGTAAACTATTCGTTTCCTTTCACCCACGTAGGATTGGATTTCGCTGGCCCCTTCGAACTAAAAGTTCAGAAGGGTCGGTTCTATCAAGCCATAAGAGGTTATGCTTGTCTTTTTATTTGTTTCTGTACAAAAGCTGTACATTTAGAAGCAGTTGGAAGTCTCTCTACTGACTCGTTTTTGGCAGCTCTCGATAGATTTGTAGGACGAAGGGGTGTGCCCCAACAGCTTTTTTCCGACAATGGTACTAATTTTGTCGCTGCTAATAAAGTTCTTACTAATGAAATTCGAAAGGTTTTGGCAGACTCAACCTCGGAAGCTGAAAAAACGTACTTGCCTAGGAATTTAAAATGGAACTTTATCCCACCAGGTTCTCCTCATATGGGCGGCCTTTGGGAGGCCGGAATAAAGTCCTTTAAAACTCATTTTAAGAAAGTTGTTGGAAACTCCAAGCTAACTTTCGAAGAGTTCTCTACACTGCTCGTCAAAATTGAGTCTTGTATGAATTCCCGCCCTATTTCTCCAATAAGTGAAAATCCTTTCGAACCTTTACCCTTGACACCAGGTCATTTCTTGAAAGGTTCGCCTTTGCTTTCCTTCCCTGAAAGACAAATTGGTGAAAGTACCACCCTAAAGAATTGGCAAAGAGTTCAACAAATTTTACACTCCTTTTCGAAGCGATGGAAGGAAGAATATTTAACCGATCTTCAGCGAAGAACAAAGTGGAAATTTCCTAAACGTAATGTTGAAATTGGAGACATTGTGGTTGTGCGCAATGAAAATTTGCCACCCACTCAATGGCGTCTTGGAAAAGTTGTGGCTGTTCACCCAGGGAACGATGGAAAGGTACGCGTTGTTACACTTAAAACTCAACAAGGAGATATTCTACGACCTGTAGTGAAATTGTGTCTTTTGCCAGTCGATCAAGAATTGTTTCAGGTGTATCATGCAATACAAAGAAAAGAATAAAAATAATTTATTGAAATTTATTTAGTTTTTGAGATTTCATATTTTTTATAAATACTTTTATATTGCTGAATGCACAGCACCTTATGAATTTTAGTCTTATAAATTTTAATTTTATAAATTTATTTAAATCTTCTAAATTTAAACCTTACGAATTTAAAACTTTAAATTTACTTATTTAAATTGAACTTAAACACTCCTATTAACATGTCTGAGTGAGTAAGGGCACTCTTTAAACAACCCTCGACGTTGGATTTACTAACTTTATTTTTTTTCCTGGGTAGCGAATCGAGGCGCTTCCATAACAAATACCTCCACCGATGGAATAACTATAACGAATTGAAAAACAATCTGCATTTCGGATACATGGATTACTCTTTGCATTCCTGCAAAGGGAGGCCGGAATGTTGACGTCAGTTTTATTAAATTCAAATAATTTACATATTGTACATATATTCAAATTCAAATAATGCACACAAAATGTAAAGCATACTTTTAGGTATTTTGTTCTCTACGTAACGCTAATTAAGTTATCATATGTTCTTAATGAAGTTGAGTAATCTGTAAACTTTTTTTGTTATTCACCTCTCCGCAAACTAAGTTTGTGTATTCACCACCGTGATAGTCGCTTTGACTAAGCTAAGTTCTTATTTTAATTTCTTTTGTAAGTTAGTTCTTAATTTATTCGAAAGGTTTTGGCAGACTCAACCTCGGAAGCTGAAAAAACGTACTTGCCTAGGAATTTAAAATGGAACTTTATCCCACCAGGTTCTCCTCATATGGGCGGCCTTTGGGAGGCCGGAATAAAGTCCTTTAAAACTCATTTTAAGAAAGTTGTTGGAAACTCCAAGCTAACTTTCGAAGAGTTCTCTACACTGCTCGTCAAAATTGAGTCTTGTATGAATTCCCGCCCTATTTCTCCAATAAGTGAAAATCCTTTCGAACCTTTACCCTTGACACCAGGTCATTTCTTGAAAGGTTCGCCTTTGCTTTCCTTCCCTGAAAGACAAATTGGTGAAAGTACCACCCTAAAGAATTGGCAAAGAGTTCAACAAATTTTACACTCCTTTTCGAAGCGATGGAAGGAAGAATATTTAACCGATCTTCAGCGAAGAACAAAGTGGAAATTTCCTAAACGTAATGTTGAAATTGGAGACATTGTGGTTGTGCGCAATGAAAATTTGCCACCCACTCAATGGCGTCTTGGAAAAGTTGTGGCTGTTCACCCAGGGAACGATGGAAAGGTACGCGTTGTTACACTTAAAACTCAACAAGGAGATATTCTACGACCTGTAGTGAAATTGTGTCTTTTGCCAGTCGATCAAGAATTGTTTCAGGTGTATCATGCAATACAAAGAAAAGAATAAAAATAATTTATTGAAATTTATTTAGTTTTTGAGATTTCATATTTTTTATAAATACTTTTATATTGCTGAATGCACAGCACCTTATGAATTTTAGTCTTATAAATTTTAATTTTATAAATTTATTTAAATCTTCTAAATTTAAACCTTACGAATTTAAAACTTTAAATTTACTTATTTAAATTGAACTTAAACACTCCTATTAACATGTCTGAGTGAGTAAGGGCACTCTTTAAACAACCCTCGACGTTGGATTTACTAACTTTATTTTTTTTCCTGGGTAGCGAATTGAGGCGCTTCCATAACAAATACCTCCACCGATGGAATAACTATAACGAATTGAAAAACAATCTGCATTTCGGATACATGGATTACTCTTTGCATTCCTGCAAAGGGAGGCCGGAATGTTGACGTCAGTTTTATTAAATTCAAATAATTTACATATTGTACATATATTCAAATTCAAATAATGCACACAAAATGTAAAGCATACTTTTAGGTATTTTGTTCTCTACGTAACGCTAATTAAGTTATCATATGTTCTTAATGAAGTTGAGTAATCTGTAAACTTTTTTTGTTATTCACCTCTCCGCAAACTAAGTTTGTGTATTCACCACCGTGATAGTCGCTTTGACTAAGCTAAGTTCTTATTTTAATTTCTTTTGTAAGTTAGTTCTTAATTTATATTTGAAGAATAAAGACATTTATTAACTAATAGTTCAAAAGGTAAAAAACTGGTTATTGTGTTTTTTATTTCTATTGGTACTGCAAAGAATTTATATTACAGCTTATCATTATTTGACCCTGGGATTTATATTGGAATCCCCCCAACAGATACAAAATTGGTAATTCAAGCTATTATAATAGAATTTTTATTTTTAAATTGGAAGAATTATAATCTATTCACTTCCTCGAACCAGAAAAATAAAAAAGATCTAATTTTTCATTAGATAAATCGGCATTTCATGTGCACGGCACTGTAGTTAATTAAATGTCCATAGTTACTTAAAAAAAAGAACCCACACTGCTCAGCGATGTGACGATAAAATTAGAGAAACAAAAAAATAATGTGTGTGTGTAGGTTAGTTGATGAACTATACAAAGACAAACAATACAGAAAAATTGAATATGTAGGTAGGTAGGTAAGAGAAAAAACGTAACTATCAAATGGAACACATATTAAGAGAGAAAGAGCATGGGAAGAAAAGAAAATCAAAAATGTTGGAATGATAATGAAATGAAACAAAGCAGCGACCTCGCGATTGTGATGGAATCTAATTTCCTGGATAAAATACATTCAAAAAGTTTATAATTTTATAATTTGTTTTTATTTATTTCTCAGGTTGTATGTTTAGCTTAGAAGTGATTTTAGGCTTAAAATTTGCGCAACAATATTGACTTTATGAAGCAATGCTAATCCTTGTCGATTATTGTATAGGTTTTAAGATATGAGTGGTTGTATAAGTCAAGTAATGAAAAAAAATGGACAAAAAATGTAAAATTAATAATATTTAAGTTTGACAAATAATTAATGAAAAAAAAATAAAGCCATAAACACTCTCATAACAATGTAGAAAATAATAAAATATATTTCAAATAAATCGGTTGACTACTTTCTGAGATCATGCGTTACGAACTTTAAAATGGTTTCGCTTTTATATAATAGTATAGATTTAAAACCATTTACCTAAATGAAAAATATTAGAAATATTAACATTTTATTATAATAACAAAATATCTAAACAAATTAGTGCAAATTGTTTTGTTTTGATTTCACATACTGAATAATAAACGTCAAACTCGTTGAGTGTTCGTGACGTAGATGCGCAGAACGAAACAAAAATAGAAACGCGAATGCGCTATCTGTTTTAGTTGTATCATGCATGTGTCCAACGTGTCTCCAAAGCTATCGTTGACCTTTTATATGAGGACGTTGTGAAATGGCCGATTCAGATTCAAGAAATATCTCAAAAATTTTACGCTATTGCAGGTTAATAAGCATCTTCTTGTTCAAATTTTCTCTAAAATCAAAATTATTTAGGTATGCCACGTATTTGTTGATGCATTGATAGAACGTTAGTTAACATCGATGCACCAAATAATTTTGAAGCTGCTTATGTGGATAGACATGGAAGTCATTCAATAAATTGTATGTTAGTATGTGGGCCTGATTATACGTTCTATTATGGCTATGTGAACTGGCCCGGAAGTGTGCACGATTCTAGGGTCTTGCGAAGAAGTCCACTGAATAGCCGATTTGAAAATGGTTTTCGGCCTTTTCCCAATGCAGTTTTACTAGGAGATACCGGGTACCCTTGCAAAGACTGGTTACTTACACCGATTTTACGAGAAACTTCCCCTGTAATTGAACGTTATAATCGGGCACACAGATCTACTCGAAGAATAATTGAAAATTCCATTGGCATATTGAAACAAAAATTCCCATGTTTAAAACATTTAATATTACAACCTCAAAAAGCTGTAAATACAATCAAATGTTGTATAGCTTTAACCAACATTTCAAAAACTTCAAATGATGACACCATCGAAATACCAGAAAACAGTGAAAATGAAAATAATTACAACAATCAGTTAGAAGAAATCGAAGAAAACGAAGGACATGCTAATATACAATATGCCTCAACCGTTAAACGAATAGCATAGCAATAGCATTGATTAAAAAAACTGCTTCTTTGGAACGCACATACTAATGTATTTATATAAATAAAAAAAACTATATTTAGTATTTACTTGTATTAACTTTATTTTTTTAAGAAATTAAATTATAATGATGATGAATTAAAAACAAATAAATATCATAATATTCTTTTTTTATAAATAATACTCTTCAAAACTCGGAAAATTCTATGACTCTGCTCTGTTGCGATGAATCAGCTGCTTTAACTCCCCTAGTCAATGAACTAGCGGGTAGAGCAAGTTCCTTCTCTTTTTTTCTTGCGTCAAGCTGTAAATTATAAATTTCCATTTGCAATCGTTTTTTCTTCAACGCAATAATCTCCGTGTCTTCCGACTCCTTTTGCTGCCTCTTTCTACATCTTGCCAAATATTTTGTTTGTCTAAACATCAAGAAAAAATAATGTACCCTGTCGTTACGAACATTTAAAGAATACCTACTCTTTTTCTCCTTCCTTTGCTATCATACCATGCTCTTTTTCCACATTGATGGATTGAATAGATGATTCGTTGCCTTCATCTAAGATGGTAAATGAACGAGAAGGGGGGGGTCGGATTCTCATCTACTATACCCTGCAAAATTGGTGATTCTTTATTTATTATATCAATTATAATATGGTCGAGATCATTCAATTTGCTGTTTGATCCTCCAGCGGAACCGGTTTTTTGGCATTATCGACCTTGACCTGCAAAAAAATTATTTGAATTGTAGGTATAGGTACCTATGCATAATTCTAGAACAAAAAGTTATACCTTCGTTCCGCGCTTCATGTTTTGCCAAATAACATTTCTTAAATGTTTCCAATCTTTTTCTTTATTCAGTATACCCTGTGATATTAAAATATCTGAAATCACCTTCCCCTCGTTAATTTTCTTCTCGTGGGTAAGTTGATCGGAAAATTTTCCAAATAGGACATCTTTCCTGTCCCTTATTAATGAAGCCAAAAATTTTTTATTTTGAAAATTCATGATAACACTGATGTTAGTTGTTTGCCCAGCAACGTTGAAAAAAATTGTGATTTAAATTTGTAACTTACAACTTCCAAGCACAAATGGTGCAACGGTTAATTGTAGGTTTACTGTAAAATTTGTAACTCTCATCACAAATATGTGATCCCACTTATTTGTAGTTGGTGCAAAGCAAATTCAAATACAAAATTTGTGATTGTAGATTACAAGTACAAATTTGTGGTTGTAATTTGTAAACTGGTGCAATAGGGCCCTGAAATAGGTCCAACTTCTTACACGGCAGTAACCATTTTCCTATTTTAATATGCATTAGTTTTAATGATCAATTAACACAACAAGGTATGTATAATTCTTTACATATAGTTAAACACATTAAAATTCAAAAAAGTACAACCTCACAATTGAAAGGAAATTCAAATGAAATGTTTGTAAAATTTTTTGTAGCAAAATTAAAAAAATAAAAATAAAGTAGAAATGTAAAGTTTTGGTAACACTTACATTGAGGAAACATAAGTAGATGCAGTCGAATATGCTATAATAAAGATTAACATGATTAACACAATAATAATAATAATTCCTATAACGCAGAATAATTCCTTGGCAAATTCCATAATCGCCGAGCAAACTGGACCGAGGCACTTGTTAGTAACAAAGATTGAGCTTGAGTCGATAAGTCTTCTTCCGAGGATCAGCAAAGTTTTTATGCACAGTCATGACACAATTCATGCTGCGTCAAACTCTTTTCTGATATCCAATGGAATAAATGAAAACAACAATGCACAGGTGCTTTTCTGGTTGATTTGGAAAAGGCGTTTGAAACCGTATGGTAAGAGGGTCTTTATTTAAAACTAAGCAGGCTTGGCATAATCAAACCATTGATGTATACACTTTATGATATGCTTAACGGTAGAAAGTTTGCTGTCAAAAGTGGCAATGTAACTTCATTCAACATTCCAAATTGTGAATGTGGCGGTGAATTCGCCGATTCTCTTCAAAATTTACACCAGCGATACTCTAAACAAGGTAATTGGGTACGCCGTTGATATAATTGTGTACAGAATGGCCCGAAAGGTTGAGGTTATTAGAATTCTCTTGTAGCGTGATTTCGACAAGATTCAGCGATATTGCGACGATTGGAAAATGAAAATAAACGCCCAAAAAAGGATACGTGACAGAATTGGAGCAAGATGGTCATTGTTGAAATTCACTCTGGGGTGTTTGTACCGGCTTACATCGAACAGCCGAATCTTCTTACGTTCATTACTATTCCAACGAGGTCCTATACAACGGGGCTCGAATCAACAGAATTGACAATTTCGTAATATGACTCGTTCGAGGTCACATTACGAGAGCCTTCGATCAACAATTTAATTTTCGGGGCGTATCCGAACGAAGAGTATTTTGAGATAGCACGCCTGAGCAGCTTTATTCTACCAGAAGCATTCCTGTTCTTAGATAGATGCGGTCTGATACAGGATAGATTGGCAGTTCCGCTAATCTACCACGTCAAACGAAGAACCGACGATAGGCGACCCCTGCACAACTGAGACGTCATGGCACAAGACGGAGCAAAGCTCCTTCGATTCAGTAGGGCTGTATCCGAACTGGACCGAATTGATGGGGTAAAGCAGGAGAACCAGTTTTGGTCGGGATGGGGCTTAAAGCCTTGGCCGACTTACTTACTTGATTTAGGTAGAATACTTTAATTTTAAGTAGTATTTAAGTAATTAAAAAAAAAGATATTGAAATGTTTTATTTTTAATTTTATAATAAAATAAAAATAAATGAAATTGAAAAGAACTTAGGGCCGAAAGGCATTAGCATTAAGTATTACAGTTTAACTTAGAGTGTCCGTATGGGACCAGTAAGTTATGGTTAATTAGGCTAGCTTTATGAATTTTTGTCTAGCCTTAAGATAGTTTTAAAAATGAATCAAAAAAATGAATTAAAAAAAGCGTTTGACTGTCATGTCAGAGGTCTTGGGTTCAATCCCTGCCTGTGCCATCTAAAGTTTTTTTTTTTCACTGGTACTGTCTCTTGCGAAGAAGTGACAAATCCTCCAAGAGTAATTCATTTCATTTTCATGAAAAGTGCTTTATCGAATTAGCCGTTCAGATTCCATTCCAGACAACATTACTCCCAAAACATGAATGGTTGAGATATGTAAGTCACTGGGCCCCAGTTTTCAACGGACTATTGACTAATGTCTTGTACACTCTGTATGTGACCTGGTAGAATGTTCCACAGTGAATAGCGTTGACGAAGAACTGTCGTTCAGATTTTATATAAGAAAAAGGCGTATCAAATAGTTGTACTAACCTACTGGATGAGGGAAAACGTCATCGGTCAAGTAGGAAGCTAGGTTTATGTGTATGGATTACAATAAAAAGTAGTATAAGGGTAACGGAGAAAATTGCCAAAATACAAGTGTTTCCTAATCTTTTTACATTTTTAACATTTATTATATTAATTGTATTTTTATTCCAATAGAATAACACAAAATTGTTATTAAAACGTAACACATTTAGCAAGCATTTAGATGGTCCACAAATATTGTCAATAATAATAATAAAATAATAATAATAATAATAATAATAATAATAATAATAATAATAATAATAATAATAATAATAATAATAATAATAATAATAATAATAATAATAATAATAATAATAATAATAATAATAATAATAATAATAATAATAATAATAATAATAATAATAATAATAATAATAATAATAATAATAATAATAATAATAATAATAATAATAATAATAATAATAATAATAATAATAATAATAATAATAATAATAATAATAATAATAATAATAATAATAATAATAATAATAATAATAATAATAATAATAATAATAATAATAATAATAATAATAATAATAATAATAATAATAATAATAATAATAATAATAATAATAATAATAATAATAATAATAATAATAATAATAATAATAATAATAATAATAATAATAATAATAATAATAATAATAATAATAATAATAATAATAATAATAATAATAATAATAATAATAATAATAATAATAATAATAATAATAATAATAATAATAATAATAATAATAATAATAATAATAATAATAATAATAATAATAATAATAATAATAATAATAATAATAATACTATTA